>WOFM01000264.1:0-32422 GCA_011428145.1 Ericerus pela | reverse complement strand
AACCTCACTTCAAATTGTATGCTTTTACTGGTTAATCAGTTTCTTATCAGTTATCAGTTATCAAAGCCAAAATTTCTTCAGTTGTTTGTCGAGTCATCACTAACAGTCATATGCAGTGTTCACTTAGCACTTTTTGACGTTTCCTATTTCTAGTTATGCTAAAAGCACTGTTTGATAGGACTACCCCAACCTACACCAGGAGGGTGATTCCATAAATGTAGGAATGCTATATGTCTTTATGCCAAGTTTTACTTGAATATTTGTAGAATATCCCTACCGGTGTAGATTGGTGTAAGTTAGTGTAATCCTATCAAACAAAGCTAATTGTTGATACGAAATCCCACCCCATCTCATTCTTCATCATCATCATCATATCATTCTATATATATATGTCATATGTACAGTCTAGTCACGAAGTGTTTCCCCTACTACTTTCGATCGCATATCGCTGTTGCTTCACCATTTACATTTTCGTTTGTCAAATATATTTTAGTTGCGAAATAAACCTCTTAAAAGTCTAAAGTCTCAAGTTCTTTCGATCCTCGTTCTGCATACCTCACATCATGGTAGCCATCGCTACGGTAGAACTTTGAGGAGAGACTTAGAAAATTTAAATTAATGAAATAACTATTTTTTTTGAAATTTAATTTGCTGCTGTGCGTAAAATTTTTTATGTTTTCCATTAAGTAATACACGGAAAGTTATCGTGTTTTTCGAGAAAGTATCTCGAATTTTAATTTTTTTTTGAAAAAATCAAAATTTAAATTTGAAGAATAGCTGAAGTTCCGGACTCAAATAACGGCCAATACTGGAAGTCAACGAACGCTAAATCCAGAGGGACCGCCAACGAGATCAAGAGAACAGCCAAAGGAAACCTGCTCCCGTCATCGAGGACTCACCTGAGATCCAACATCGAAGACCCAACTTTTTCGGACAACCCACAACAAAATTAAGGCAGGAAGTACCAAGGTCAACGGCATAGAAGACATAAATCGTTCGCAAGCACAGCAGAAATTATAAGGTGAAACTATTGTAAAGGTAATATTTGATGAAATTAATTATTTTTCGTATTTTGTAATTGTATTTGAAGAGAGGCAAAAATAAGTAAATAAAATTAAAAATCATATGTCCCAAATTATAAACGTGTCTGAGTGTAAAATAGGAGAATATAATATTAAAAAGGAAGATTTGGAAGAATTGGTAAAAAAGTTTGAGGGAGAGAAAGTAATTGATCTAAAAATCGAAATTTATAATTTACCACACGTAAAATACTATACAGGTGAAATAATTTTGGAATCTTTTGTAATAGACATATCGGGTAGAATAGAGGAAATCAGTACTCTAAAATATATTGTGATTTCAGAATCTTCAGTAAATTATTTTTCGAACAGAATTTATAGTTCTGCTAAATCGAAAGAAAAATTTATGAACAGATTCTTTAATTGAATAAATTTAGAAAACTGGATAAAAAAGAAAATCGAGAAGAAAAAATTTAATAGAAAAATTGGAAAAAAAATTAATCGAAAATAAAAAATACACACCTGTTTGTAATAAAGAAAATAATTTATTAGGTTTTGAGAAAATAGAAGAAGAAATGGCATCCCCGAATGAAATTAAACCCATCCAAGCCCCACTCGGAAAAGTTTTTAATGGCAAATACTATTTAGATTGGCGAAGAATGATCATATCTGCCATCCGAGGTGCGGGATATTATGACATCTTTGGGGAACATGAGTTTTTACAGCCATATATTAACAATATTGATGATTTAAATTTTCGGCCAGATAAAAATATGATCAATTACTGTAAAATGCAAGATAACGCCAAAGCATTTGTTTTAGAAAGAGTATCCAATGAAATAACAAAACAAATACGGGATTGTAATACTGCAATATTAATGCTTAAAAAATTAGATAATATTTACGGGACCAAGACTTCAGTTACGGCTAATATGGCTAAGGCAAAATGGTTAGAATTTAGGTTTCAGCCAGGTGGCAACATGAAAGGTTTCTTAAAAAAATGGGATGAACTCGTAACAGATGTTAGAGACAGTGGAAAAGAGGTTACTGAAGCCGAGGAGTTAGAAAATTTGCAGTTAGCATTATGTTACGAACAACAAATCGCAAAAATACAGTATGAAAGTCTACCCCTAAACGAAAAAAATCTAGATAATTTCAAAAGGATATTGAGAGAGGACTCAGACCAGAAATACAGGGACCAAACATTAAAGAAACAAAATAATAATGGTAATAACCAAAATAATAATACATATAGGAACAATAATAATAATGGGAATAATAATAAATATAATTATAGAGGAAGATTTAATGGCAACTATCGAGGTAGAAACAATTATAGAAATCAAAATAACAATTATAGAAATGGGAATAGAAATGGTTTCAATAATAACGGTCATAATGGTAATGGTAATTCGATAGAACAAAGCCAAAATAGTGGCAATACGAATAATAATGTTAATAATGGTAATGGTAATTACAGGGGAAACTGGTTATAGAGGCAATCCCAACTATAGAGGAAATAATTTTAGAGGCAGCACGAGAAATAATAACCAAAATAACCCTAAATGTTATAGGTGTGGGCAATTTGGCCATATAGCACAAAACTGCGTAAATAATAATTCCCAAACGAATAATAGTGATAGTGCAAATAGTAATCAGGGAAATTATCCACCGAAACCAAATCCAAATTCATCCAACAGTAATAAAAAGGAGAATTCGGACCAACAGGTAAAAATGTCCTGTATGGTAAAAAAATTTAATAGTAATGGAGATTGGTTATTGAATGAATTAACTAATGAAAATAAACAAAATTTAGATGAAAATTACGAAACATTAAATAATAGAGCAATTCTTGATGGAGCCGCAGAGGTCCACTTAACTTCCGATCTTGGTAAATTAATGGATGTAAAAAAATTCATAACCCCAATTAAATTACAATGTGCGGGTAGAAATACTTTCTTATATGCCACACATACGGGTAGAATGATCATAAAAATCGAAAATTCCAAAAAAACTCAATCATTGATAGAACTAAATGACGTTCATTATGTGCCGGATTTAAACTTGGATATTATATCAGCCATAAAAATAACAAATACAGCTATAATCAACATCGACCAACAAAAAGAAATAGCGAACATTTATTTTATTGAAACAGTGGAAATCATAATTACCGCCAGAAAAGAAGAGGGTATATTCTACATATACTATAATGTCAAAAATAATGATATAAAAAAAAAAAATAGATAAAGAGGATTATATGGATAAAAAAAATGTAATATGTGCCCCAGTTACCCAAGATATTAATGATGAATGGGACGATTTTACGGTAGAAATGGAAATTATTGAGGAAAATGAAAATACCCAACAATCCAAGGGGGGTGACGAAACCGAAATAAAAAATGAACCCAGTGAAAATAATGAAATAGATGAACTTAAAAATAATAATAACACAAATAAAAAATTAATAATGCACAGGAGATTGGGACATTTAAATGCCAGATACTTACAGAAATTAAAAAATTTAGCAATAGGAATACCCGAAAACATTAATTTTAGAGACGAAGACTTCGTTAATTGCCAAATATGTTGTATAGCCAATAATTCGAAACTGGGACATACGGGAATTAGAACAAAACCAACCCGAAAATTAGAATTAACATCATCAGATATCATGGGTCCATTTACGCCCTCAGTGGCTAATCAAAAATATATCCTAACTTTCATAGACCATTATTCGAAATATACATTTGTCATGCCCATAGCCAATAAGAATCATGTAACAAACGAATTTAAAAATATCATAATGTCTATGAGAAATAAATTTCCGGAACACCCCATAGGGACAATAAGGTGCGATAACGCAAAAGAGTATACCGATATAAAAATAATAAATTATTGTAGAGAAATAGGCATAACAATGGATTACGTGGTTCCATATTCTCCTGAATTGAATGGTGTTGCCGAAAGGCAAAATCAAACATTAATGAGGAGAGTAAGGGCCATGTTAATTGATGCTAATCTCGATATAAAATACTGGTCCTATGCTGTTGTAACAGCAGCTTACTTAATCAATAGATCCCCAACTAAAGCAAATGAAGGATATAAAACACCATACGAATTATTTTACGGAAGAAAACCAAATCTAAAAAATTTAAAAATTTTTGGTGCATTAGCCTATAGGCACATACCCATAGAGGTAGGAAACAAAATGCCACAAAGGCAAAGTCCAAATCAAAAGACAAAATTGACCCAAAATTGGCACATAGGGCAGAAAAAAGCATATTAATGGGATACACGAATACAGGGTATTGTTTGGGAGATCCATATAATTCAAAATCACATATATCATGCGACGTTAAAGTAGATGAAACCCAAAACATAAAATCACTCTTAATCAATAAAAAACCTCTTACAATAAAATCAGCGGACTATGAGTATGATTTGGGGATAATAAATCCTGTAGTTATGAATGTTAGAATGAAATATAATATGGCTTACATCGAAGATAATATACCAAAATCATTCTCTGAAATTGAAACAAATCCTTTTAGAGAAGAATGGACAAAGGCCATCAATGACGAATTTAGTTCCCTCGATGATCTGAAAGTATGGAAAGTGGTGGATTATGATCGCCAAAAATTAATTGATACTAGGTGGATATTTACGATAAAATTTGACGAATTTGGCAACCCAAAACCCAAAGCCAGACTTGTAGCACGTGGTTTTAAAGATCGGACAGAATATGGCATTGCAGAAACACACGGACCTGTAGCATCCATAGGAACAATTAGGTTATTATTATCAATCGTCAATAAAGAAAAATTAATAATGGTACAATACGACGTAAAAACTGCTTATTTAAATTCACCCATTATAAAACCAATCTTTGTTAAAAGACCAGAAGGAATTAATATAAATAAAAATCAAGTATTAGAACTTCAAAAATCAATTTACGGCCTAAAAACTTCTAGCAAATCGTGGTACGACTTATTGGACATTAAAGTAAAAGAAATGGGATTTGAAAAAACGAAAAGTGACAGATGCTTATATATTATGAAAAATGAAAATGAAAAGACATATTTTTTGAGTTATGTAGACGATATACTAATAGCATCAAATTCACAATCGACCATTACCAGAATAAATGAAGAATTGCAAAAAGATTTTACCATTACGATAACAAATAATCCAAAATTTTTTGTAGGTTTAGAAATAATGAGAGACATTGAAAATAATACAATAACAATTTCGCAATACAAACACATAGAAAAAATGATCAAAAAATTTGGAATTTCTGAACTTAAAAACACAAATACACCCATGGAGACGGGATTAAAAATTGATAAAATACAAAATGGCAGAGATGACACGGAATATAGATCCATGATAGGGGGACTACTTTATTTAGCGAGACTGACAAGGCCGGACATATTGTTTCCAGTAAACTTTTTTTCCCACTTTCAGAATAATTCAAATGATACTTTAAAAAATTACGTAAAAAGAATATTCAAATACGTCAACACAACCAAAAATTATAATCTAAAATTTACATCAAAGGGGGATGGAATTCAGGCATACATTGATGCATCTTATGCACCCCAGGTTGACGATAAAAATATAGATATAAACAATTTAGATAAAGGGAAGTCAATAACTGGATCTATGCTATTCGCCTATGGAGACTTGGTGGAGTGGAATTGTTGTAAACAGACTATTCACGCATCATCAAGTACCGCGGCTGAAATAATTGCAGTTTTTGACACCCTCGATACCATTAAAGTAATATATTACATGAATTTTGAGATTTTTGGGGAAAAATTAATGGTCGATATTATGGAAGACAATATTTCGACACAAAAAATATGTTCCGGGGGAAGTCAAAGAAAGTCGAGAGCCCTTATGATCAAGTGTTACTCCATTTTAGAAGCTATTGAAGAAAAAATAATATTCTTTAGAACAGTTACCTCCGAAAATCAATTAGCAGATATATTAACAAAATCGCTGGATCGGTCAAAATTTGAGAATATAATTGTAAAAATTTTAAACGAAACCAACATATACACATAATATATTAATTAATTCATGTCAAAATCAGAATATGTCCAAAAAAGAATTTCGTTCTATTCTAAGTACAAGTCGTAAAACGTCCAAAAATAAGTCATAACACGAAAATATTTGCTGAAAAATTAACCTTCAATCATTGTCAAAAATAATACTTAATAAGGCCATTTACCAGAAAATACCTGTAATAGATAAATGCTCAACTTCTCGAATATTATAACAATGAAAAAATTTGGAAAATCGAGCAAGTAAAAACCCTACAAATCGTATAATAAAAACCCTATACACTTTCCAACAAGCGTGAGAAAAATACACGAAATATTCCCACACGCATGTATGAAAGGAAACTCTTCAACAATAAATACAATAAATAGATAAAAACCCATTACATGACCGCAAATTAAGATAAACCGAAAACGTTGCCTTATCTGAAAACATATTAAACGCCACTTCAAATACAATACAACGTACGAAAGATAATATACGATGCAACAAATATTATTCTGCAATCTTGTTCATGTTACTTTTAAGATAAAATACGCAACGTACGCTCGAATTCATTGAACCTGTAAATGGAAAAACCTTTCATCATATTTATTCTATCATCTTCTTTTATTTTTTATTATTCATTCGTATATATGTTCGTGAATATTTTTCCTTTTTGAATTTTTTTTTAATTTTTTTCAACTCGAATTATACGAGCGGAAATATAAATGTTAGTCGATATACTTTAATAATTATGCATGTTACCATTTTTTAATTTTTTTTATTTTTTTTATTTACATACATATACCATATAATATTAATATACACGATAGTGTTCATTTATTGCATGCATGTTACCACATTCTATATATTTATTTATTTTATACTAATTTATTTTTACCAATTTTATTTTTTTTGAAGCACAGCGCAATAAATTTTTCCTTAGCAACCGAAGTTACCAAAAATAATAAACAAACAATATTAATATTTTTCGAAATTTTTTTTTACATATATTTTTCTTGTACTTGTATTTTTCGTATTTAATAATTTTTTATTTAATATTTTTTTTTGAATAATAATTGTGAATTCGATTTCAGGAAACACGATGAAGAAATCATTCGGTAAAATTTCAGGGGGGTGTTGATACGAAATCCCACCTCATCTCATTCTTCATCATCATCATCATCATATCATTCTATATATATATGTCATATGTACAGTCTAGTCACGAAGTGTTTCCCCTACTACTTTCGATCGCATATCGCTGTTGCTTCACCATTTACATTTTCGTTTGTCAAATATATTTTAGTTGCGAAATAAACCTCTTAAAAGTCTAAAGTCTCAAGTTCTTTCGATCCTCGTTCTGCATACCTCACATCACTAATCATTCTAGCAAATTTTACAAGATGTTATCCACCAGAAAAATAATTTTGCTCCCAACAACAAATGACATCTTCGTTTTCTGATTTTTTTTTATCGTTTTTATCATTCAGCGTGTTTCAGTTATATGAGTCTGTTTGATATGATTTCATTAACTTACACAAACATACACTGGTAGGGATATTCCACAAATATTTAAGTAAAATTTGGCATAAAGTAATAATATAACATTCTTACATTTGTGGAATCATCCTCCCAGTGTAGGTTGGTTTAAGTTGGTGTAATCCTATCAAACAGAACTACATATTGTTGAAGTTTTATTGTCGATTAATTGAATTATATAAATTCATAATATAATCTTAATAGAAGTTTTGTAATGGATGGCCATGTATGTCAGTTTTTTGGCATTACCTGTTGTCGATTAAGTAACTTAAGCAGGCCTTGTAAAAATATACATTAGCATAATTTAAAAAAATCTAGAAAAATTGAACCTAATAATTCACTCTTACCAAAAAAAAAATTTTAAAAATTTGAAATGTAGATAATGCACAGTGATGGATACCAAAGCAAATCTAGACTTTCATTATATGTATGTACATGAAATTAATATAATCACTGAAGTTTTACTATTCAAAAATAAGGATAATTTTCAGGTAGGTACACCTACCTTATACTATCAATAATTTTCTCATTCCTATTCCCTAATACAATTTCTCTTACTTATAACTTCACATCTTTATTTCTTATTTCTGATTCTAAATTACCATGTAGTATATGTAATTCATTTTTTCCTCAATAACTTGATTTTGAAGAATGGAAATTAAATTTAGAAAAAGAAGAATAGTCACAGTATGTTATGAATGATAGACATAAAGCAGAGTACAAGTATTATGTTTGTCACCAGTCTGGCGAGTTTAAAAAAACCAGCAGTGGAAAATGACATCTAAAACGCAAGGTTCTTGTAAAATAAATGCTTACTGTACAGCAAAAATGTCTGTGAAAATAACTGAAGAAAAATTGTATGAAGTGAGTTTTATCTAAACTCATATAGGTCACAATTGTGACATTGCTCATTTGTCTTTATCACCCAACTCAAAAAAAAAATATCATGACAAAAATAATTAGTAAAGTTCCTGACGATGTCATTATTGATAGAATCTGTTCCTGAAGAACTACAGTATGTACATCTATTGAAAAAACAAGATATTTATAATATTGCTAGAGAATAAGATACTAGACATGATTTTCAGTAAACATATTTTCAAATTCTTAAAAAAAAAATAAAAAATATCAGTGAAAACCATATTAAAATTGGTTGGATAGAATGGGAGAAAATGAAGGTAAAGTTGAGTTGTCAAAAAACGTGATATTTTTTGAGCAGTGGGTGTGATGTCATAGAATTGACACATCAGCAAACTTTTCACCTCTTTCACAGGTTTCTCATTCATTCATTCCTCACTCTCCTGTGTTTGAACATTAGTTTAGTTAAGCTCATCAATTTAGAAAGTTCATGGTGATTGTGAGGGAGGGGATGAAAGGATGTGCACTTGCATCTTCCCACCCCCTTATTTATAGACAAATTCAAAACATTGAAAAACAATAAAAACTAAGAAAATCAAAAACCAATCATTCCTTATTTGTTTTTATATTAGAGCACAGCCTTGAAAAAAATTTTTGGTGGTGCCTGGGGAGTTATTTACTTTGAGGGCTGAGTTCATACGAGTGTTACCACAAATGAGAAATATAATATGTACATCGTAAAGTCTAGTCAGTGTCAGTGTTACTGATATGAGAGAAATGAAAGTGAGAGTGATAGTCCGACAAAAATAGCTTTGTTGATATATTTATGATAGAGATTGGAGACCACATGCTGCTGTTTTACCAATGGGATCGACTGTCTTTAACATGTACATAGAGCACGTGTACACTGGTGTACACTGGCGTACAAATTACCCTACATCAATCTACATTAACCAATCAGAATAATCAGATTATCTGGAATGGGATAATTTGTAGGCCAGTGTTTTGAAAGCAAATGTACGATGCAATTTTTTCCTTGAATCAGATTTTTCAAAAAGAAAAACACTTGGGCTCATATTCACAAACGTCACTTTAACTTCCCTTCACTTAAATTTCATTCATGAACCATCCGTAATTCAGAAGTTACTCGCCATCGCAATGTTGCTACAGTGAACCAGTTAGTGTCTAAAGGAAATATTTGAACAATTCATTTTTCAACTTTTTTTTCTGTGAAGAAAATGAAACTAAATGGTCAGACATATTTCCAGAAAAATTCCAAATCGATTAAGAACACCATATAGTGAAAATAGAAATGTGTACCACATTAAAAACTAAAAATTATGGAGAAAATGACAAAAACGATAAAAATAGTTTATTAAATTGCATTACAATAAACAAATAATGGAATACACATACATATAACACCAGAAAAAAAAAATACCGACAATATAATAAACAACAGTTGCATCACCAGTTCCGATATTCAGATCATTCCTTTCAAACTTCGATTTACACGCCTTCCTTTAAACACGATCTGGCGCAATTTAAAATAAAATAAAAAATAAAAAATAAGAAAAATACCAAAATTCTTCCATCAGCCATTTATTTGAACTGAAAACCATATTCACGGGCAACACGCTCTGCAATAACCGATAGTTGCACATCAGTAACTCCCCCATATATTTCAGTTATTCGCGCATCTCTGCAAATCAGGTCGAAACAAGATTAGACAAACTTCAGCCGTATTCTTTACTCTAAGATCCTTTATTTTGGTTATTAAAAAAATTTCACACCTATAATGGCGTTCCGCAGGCATCGCCGAAACGTACCCCATTCCACCTAAAATCTGAACACAGTTGTGCGCAACAGATGTGGCAACTTCTGAAGAAGTTAATTTGGCCATGGAAACTTCCTTCAAAACAGAAATACAAATCCAAATTAAAGAAAATAGAAATGTGGCGTTCGAAAATAATGAGAACTATTTACAAACTGAATTAAGACATTAAAACATATGATTAAAATCTTTCTACCATGAAGACACATTTTCACCATGAAGACGCTTTTACACAAGAAAAATGCGTTTCCACAGTGCAGACGCGTTCCCAGTATTAAAATTTAAACTTTTGTTAGCGTACTTTGGAGCAGGATTGATTTTGATCACGAGCATGAGCGGCTGACAGAGTTATCAGTTTAGCTGCTTCTAACTGAGTAGCCATTCTGGCGATGCGATGCTGAAAAAATATATTGTTAACGTTAAATAAGGAACATATGTTCAAAATTCAAAATATCAAATTTAGAAAATCTGGAGAGATCCCACCATGTAATATTGATGACAAGTGGCAATAAAATTTGGTTTACAAATAATATCTGAATTCAATAACACAGTTTTAATCAACGTTGGTAGGTATTTAATTGATCGAAATAAAAATTTTAGAAACACAATTTTTCAACAATTAGCATACCTGGACAGCTTGAAATTTCAACAAAGGACTGCCGAAAGCTTTTCTCTCATACGCATACTTGACGGCGCAGTCTAATGAGGCTTGAGCAATTCCAACTGCTTGAGAAGCTATACCAACACGAGCACAATCTAAGAAAAAAAAAGTTAAAACAGGTTGCAAGAATTAGAATTAAAAAGTATTCGGAGTGAACACACACATAAAATAATTTTTCAAGTAAAATCAAAAAATAAATGAGCAGAGTATAAAAGTATATCAAAGTTTGCAGCAGGAGTGAGTTTGTCTCTAATAATGAAGGTGCACACAGTGAATGAATAACAAAAAATAACAAACCTAGGGCGGACATAGCCATTTTGAATCCTTGCCCTTCCTCTCCCAGTAGATTATCTCTGGTAACTAAAACATTTTCAAATATTAAATCACAGGTAGATGAAGCTCTAATTCCCAATTTGTCTTCATTTTTTCCAACTGATAGACCTGCAAAAATTATAGTTGAGAATAATTTCGTCACAGGAATAGTTTAGGCTCTTCAAAAGTTTTCTCACCTTCGCAAGGAATGTCGACGATGAAAGCACTAATGCCACGATGTCGTTTTTCGAGATCAGTCGATGCGAAAACTATGATGGCTTTCGCTTCCTTTGCATTTGTGACCCATGCTTTTGAACCATTTAAAATCCACCCAGAATCAAGAACAGTGGCAGTGGTCAATAATCCAGCGGCATCACTGCCAGAGGCTATATTAAACATAACCGAATTTGACATGAATAAGATGCACAAATTAAACTATAAATGCGGGGTAAAATTAAATTCCATTACAATCCCAACCAGGTCTGATGACTAGTGAAGGAATATATCTCTTTCGCACTTTGAAAATAATACGTAGAACGAACCGGATTCGCTTAATGCGAAGCCACCAACATTAGTTCCATTTACGAAAGAAGGAAGATATTTTTGTTTTTGAGTTTTAGTTCCAAATCTAGCGATAACATCCGCATATAAGGCATTATGTATGTTCACTATAGCACCCGTCCCAGCACAACCTCTACAAAATAAACACAATAATTATTCTGCTCAAATACACTGGAGTATCGTCAGCCCAATAATGAACCACGTAGGTAAATACCTAGATATTTCACGAACAGCAACAGATAAAGAAACGGTATCCAAGCCAGCACCACCATAATCTGGAGGTACTAGTATGCCCATAGTACCGAGAGTACCCAGTTTTTGTATCTGTTGAATATATAATTCCATTATTCTTCAGACTATAACAGATGACAACTGGCATAAAAAAAAAACCAACGTAATATATATTAAATTGATTACCTGATTTGATGGAAATGAACACCGTTTATCCAGTTCGGATGCAATGGGCATCAATTCTGTTTCCGCGAATTTACGACATAATAACCCCAATGCCAACTGAATATCATCTTTACCAAACGTTGAAACGGTTCGAATCACATCTGCAAGTAGATATTGGTGTTTTTTAAGGCTTTTTCGCCGAATCATTAATGAATATGTCGACTCTTGAGTGGGTCGATACTTACTTAGTTGATTAAGAAAGTTTTTAAACTGAGTATTAGACATAGTTGGAGTGTATCTCAGGTAATAAAATTATTGGAATACTACAATGTTGAAATATAACTTTTTTTCCCCCATGTAAAAGTAACTCGAAAGTCGAAATTATTAAATGTACGAGCACTCATATGCTCGTTGTACTAAAACTAAATACTAAATCTAAACGGCGAACGAATAGTCGAATACTTCAATCATCTCGCATTCTCACAAATCTTATAAATCGATGCTAATTGTTAATGCTGAATGCTAAATGCTAATTGCTATTTGAGAAAGAAATTAACAATAACGTTATCACATTCACTAATGAGTGCGAATGCAGTGATAAGAAACTGTGGGGGGGGAAGTATATATTACTAATTACTTACTTATGATCTATCTAATCTAAAATTCCAATTCCAAACCAATCCAAACCAACTTCCAAGTTCTTAACAATTTAACAATCAATCATCAAAAACGTTGTTCAGATAAACTGACACTTAAAAATTAATGTCATAAATGATTCATTGCTTATTTCATTATTTGTTTATCGTATTTCGAAGGAAAAAAGATTGATGAACATTGTGTAATATTATGTAAATACACCAGATAGAAGTACGTCTGACCTTACTCAGTTATTCGATATTTTCAGTTTTCTCTGCTCATTCGTGTAACTCATAATTTTATAAATTTATTGTATCGGCTACGTTCTTTGAAGTATTTAATTCGGAGTCTGTCTGTTAAGGAAGTATTCGTATTCGTAGACTTGTGAAAACGATTCTCCTCGACAAACGCCAATCGTGTCGTATGGTTGATCAAAAACGATATGGAAAATCCGACGGAAAATAGATCGAAGTATACGGCGCGGTTACGGGATCTATATCTGCAAGACAAACTGGTTGATTTAGAAAGTGAGATAGTCAATGTAGATACGCTTGAAAATGAAGTAGAATGGCTGAATGGTATACCGTGTTCGTATTTTCCATCTAAAAGTTTCACACTCCCTCGCTGGACATCTATCGATTTCGATGACCACCGTTTCCACCGAACCAGAGTATCGGAGGAAGAAGAAAAGACCTTGATCTTTATGCGACCGTACGACTTGACATTTTACAATTTTGAAAATATAATCGACCTAAACGGTATGACAACGTTAACGGACGGTTTGATGGACCATTGCCACACTCATGTCCTTGTCAAAAAACCAGACTACGCCACGTTGGTATTAGACAAACGATTATGCGAAAACTTGCACCAGTTAGCAAATTTGAATTTATTCATAAAGCCGTTCAACAGCGACGAACGCGGTGGCAAGCGGATGATATTTCAATCGAAAAGTCTCGCCAATTACTTGACGTCTCAATTCAAGAAATTGAAATTATACGCTGATGAAAATTTTGAAGAAGTTAATAACGTATTTAGACTAAATAAATTTTCAGCGTCCGATAAGTTTTTCAAGCGCCATTATGACACTCCTTACGTTGATCAGCGAAGACGCCGATACTCGAAAAAAACGTTTGTGTTTTACGTCAAAGTCGATCCAAATAAACCTTGTCTAAAATTCAAGGGTGGTATGTTGCTTAAATTCGAAAATTCTCGCGGCGTAATTTTCGATCATTCGGTCGAACACGAAGGCTACACCTTCGCAAGTAGCGAGAAAATATTTCTGCGGACCGAATTGATATTCAAAGATGAAAACTATAAGATCGATGACAGTACGTTCGATTTATTTGGCAAAGCTTGTTACGCGGCACTGAAAAGCGTATCCAAACCGGCGTTGAAAGCGTACTCTTCGGAACTATTTTATAATTGTAATATGAGCCGGTACACCGAACAACCGTTTGCCCTGAAGAGAGATACCTTTTTTTACGTTCGTGACAAACACGATCTGAAATTCGTCACTAACGGAATAGTTTCCATATTTCGGTATTGCAAAAATATAGATTTAAAGGACTTGGTGAAAACTATATTACGAGATGGATTTACGCAGTCAACGTATGTAACACCGATCGATGATTTGACTGAAATCGATTTTACCGACCCAGTATGCCGAGAAGAGAGTTTGAAAAAAATACGCGTCTGGTTGAGTATCGAAGAATGTGAATGTAAAGTACGTGATGCAGTCATCGCCCAAGAATTCACCGAAGAGGAAGAAAAAGAAAACGGCAACAAATGTCGAATAACAACACGTTACCAGTGGTGCGACCCAATCGGATACGGATTAATGGAGAGATGGAATGAGAACCATCCTTGCAATTTATATTGTTGTTCGTGGCACAATAAGAATGATGACAAAAGATTTATGCCCGATCTCGTGCAAGCGATCGACGATAATATTGTGGATTCACAATTTTATTTGGGTGATATGCAAGTAATGGGGAATAGAATTTATTTTACCAGTTTAGAAAACTTTCACTTTGCCGCACTGTATTGCGAATGGACTTCTGACCGCGAATCATTTATACGCAATAAGAAAAGAAAGTATAAAACTGTTCACAATGTTTTTATGGATTACAATGTCGACTCGACTCACAACGTGATAATATTTGATTTTAATTTCTTTAAAAATAACGTAGTTTTCCGCGAAGAAAAATTTTGTGCCGCCGATTTGACGGACGGATCTGCGGGAGAGGAAAAAAGCGAAACAGATGCCAAAAAAAATAAAAAAAAGGCAAAAATGAAAGGGAAAAAATGGAAGTACGACCATAAAATCCCAGCAGAACTTAGGAAAAAAAAACCTCCCAAGTCCACATAATTATGGGATATGGGTATTTTCCCATTCCCAAAATGACGCTCTGGATAAGCTACTGTGATACGAGTTCTCAGCAAAATCCTCGTCGATTAATCCGGATATTACGTTTCCCTCTGCCCACACTAATGTATTAAATTTACGCAAATGAGAAAATAAAACTCCTCGTTAGTGCCATCGGGTGTGATTAATAGCCACGATGACAACGAAGTTACAATTTTCAATATCGCTGCTGAGTCACTGTCAGCTGCGATGGCATCAACGGAGTTACTTTAGCTGCATGGCACTTACGAAAAATTAATAGACAAATATTGTAATCTGTATTATTCATCAACTTCCATGAGGTAAAATTTGTATCATACTCTGAGGAATGTTAGTTGATCTGCATGGGCTGGGTAAAGAATCCATCTTGTCTCTGTGATAATGTATTACGAATAACGAATTGCGCCTATACTTCCGATATAATTACAATTGCACGTCATAGTGTTACTCTTTCCATTTTGTACATTTTTTGTAAGAAAAGCGATATTCTATATAATATCCTGATTTGATCTCCTAAGGAAAATTTAAGGATAGTATTAATCGCATTTTAAAGCCAAATATTATTATGAGATAGTAATGTTAAAAATTTAAAATAAGATGACCTATGTCAAAGTATACCGATTGAAATATTATTTTATACGTTTTGTACACCTTTGTCAATGGGTTAAGTTATACTGTATACCTCTACTATTCTTAATTTTATATTAAATTGAAATATGAAAAAAAAAAAGAAAGGTTTTGAGGAATATGTCTACCACAAATACCAGTACTTTTTTATGTTTTGTGTCTTTTTCAATTAAAGTGAGTTCTACAATGTTTGCCAGTTTTGATGAAGTTTCTGTATTTTAATATTTCAAATCTCACAAAATGAAATGGGGCTTAATCCCCAGCAAACTTAGACACCCTCACATGAACTTATTTCTTTAGCCACTAGCAAGCAAAATACTGATTCAACTGAATGAATAATTAAAGGCTAAATAAATATTGAACACTCACTTGATCATTGGGTGACACGACTGGATGATGGATGATTTAACAAAATGCAAATAATGTTAAATATGACTCCATTACAAGAAATAAACGACAAACACAAAATGTTATGTGAATGAGGTAGAAATACAAATGATGCGGTTGTACATGTGCATCTGTGTTCAACCCTGCAGAATTATGTAAGGGAAGTTTCTGCGTCATCTCATGAGTGCGTGATTCACATCATAGATGGCCCTGAAAGTCAAAAATATCTTCAACATTTTTGACAAGGTCTGTTGACTACCCTCCCCATAACAGTGATTTCATTTCCCCCTCAATAGTGATGCCAACATAACTTTGTGAAAGTGCGGCATCTTCACCACCTTTACCTTATAGTGTTCTACACATCAATTAAATTTATAAGTTGCACCAAGTTTGCAAATTTATTTACAACTTTATGTCTCATAATTATACCACAGTCGGTGGATAATTATCATCATTATAATGCTTCTAATTTCATAGAAAACACTTTACAACAAGAAATCACTTCAACTCTAATCAAAATAGAAGCCATGTTCAACGAATTTATTTTAGTACAGCAGGTGTGTCTATGCAGTAAAAGAGTGCTGTATTTGAAAATTTCAGTCTGGATCAGGGAGGCTATTCTACTAACCTCATACTCTTTAAGCTAACTATTAACTTGAAGCCCAATCACTTGAGAGTAGAAAAGCTCTACTGGTTTAGAACTAAAGTTCTGCATTTTTTTGGTATGAAGGATACACCTGATTAGTCCAAACACGAAAAAAAAAAAACTTTTGAAGAGTTTTTGGATGCAGCTTTTGATTTTGGGCTAAGATAACTTGACTTTGACGCATTTTCAGATACTCCCATTAAAATTTTTGAACATTACATCAAATGAGAGAAACTAATCTGTATTTTTATCGACTGTATATGGAGGAGGTTGTATGTTTGGTACGTCTATCTCAAGAACTAACGGAATTTTGTTCGCTCAGAACAATTGTCTTAATTTACAGATTTTAATGAAAGTAGGCTCAAAATGTCCCTCACCATCCAGAGAATGTCCATGGCTATTCATATTTGAAAATTCAAAAATTAGAAGGGTGTAATTAAAGAAAATGAGAATTTAAAGATTGAAAAAATTACTGTCATAAATTACTGATAAGAGCTACTCATTCAGATTAACGCAGTCGTTTTTTATTTTTTATTTTTAAATAAAATTTATTATTGATTGAAACAGTTGAAGGACACACCTCGATATGAAACAGCGTGCCAATGTAAGGTGAGTGTAAGAGTCGATGGATGCTGCGCACATATAGCCGTACTATGCAATATGTTGGGAAAAACATTGAATAAATAATTAATTAGTTACGTTCTCTTACACTCAGGAAAAAATTTCTTCACTTGATGCCATTCAAAAATTGGAAATGATTTATGGTAGCTCAAAATTCAAACTTTCCAATTTTTTTTTAAACAAAAACCTCACTCATCTGAGCAATGAACCTCATTCTACAAATATTAAAGATCATACTATCGAAAAACATATTTATCTTCAAAATTTGAAGATAGGCCAAAAACGGCCCATGTTAACTTTTAACCTTAAATTCTAACCTACTTTTTAATGGCAATGAAGATAAATTTAAGTTAAAGGATTCCTCAAAGACTATGCTTGCTTCAAAATATCAGACATCTTAACAAACTCATTTACTTTTATAATTATAGATATATGTACATAAATATTTTTGCTTTGGTAAAACAACTACGTACGTATAGTTAGAAATTTAAAAAATAAGTTACTTTGTTGTAAAACTTAACATATATAAAAAAGAAATGAAAGAATGTTAACAACAGGTTGCTATGAATAAACTTAAAAAATAAAATAATACGTTTGAGTTTCATTCATTCAGTGGTTACAGTTTATTACACTATCACAACACGTTACGATTACTTAAAATACTCCTTGGTACAAAATTAAGCATAACTTTTAGAGAAAAAAAATTATAAATGCTCGTACACTGAATGGTATCAGGTAAATGCGAAAATTTGTACTGAAAATTAAAACAGATTTAATCATAAAAATCAACAAAAATTCCAACATCAAACGTGGGAAAACTTCTCTCCAAGTTGAAAGAGCTTGAAAGCTCCTCATGTAATTTCAACGAAAATTATAAGATGAATATTTGTTGATAGAGCGAGAGTAAATCGTATCCCTATCTTAAATGTTAACCAGAATATAAGCGAGAGAAAATTATGAAACATGATTATAGTTATTAATTATACTTCGAGCTCCAGCAGCCCTTAGGAAATTTTTTATGAATAATACAAGAGAATGTTGTTTTATGCCTCACAGTTCGAAAAAATTTAGAATAAGTCCATTTTGGCCAAGAACCAAACTGAGAATTTTTTAAATGATTTCAGATCTTTGGCAGCAACAACTTGACAAATTTCCACATTTATAAAAAAATAATAGGCAATAAAACTGAGAATTCTTGAAATTATTTCAGATCTCTGGAAGCTACAACTTAACAAACAAAAGTAAATACAAAGATAAACGTCGAATTTCAATGGGAGACGATTACGACCGCTAGGCCAGCAAAAGCAATTGCTATGCATTGGCAAGATCATCAAAAATGCACAGCTAAGTAGAATAACATTTCAAAAATTTAGATGCGTGAACAAATGTCTTTAAACTTGATTTATTGCCTGCGTGAGCAAATCAAGTTTTCTCTACAAGTTATACCTATGCTTTATCCATTACAAGATGATTAAAGGCTTTAATGTTACGTTGCCAACGAATATACTTTGAATATTATTTTATACATCAAGAATTAAAAATATGCTCATTATTTAAAATTGGCAACTATTAATCAATTCAAATCAATCGAAGTGGCTGGTCGGCGTTTTGATTAATGTTTGTCGAGAATCATCTTACAATGGACTGAGAATAGAAGGTTGTGTTTCAATAATTAAAATGATGACATAATTAATGAAAATTCCCACTGAACTTCGAAAACATTGATAAGAGCAACTGCCCAACATATGTATTTCAACTTCCGAACTATTTAATGTTGATCAGGAGCGGCAACTTCCGTGTCAGGGTGTGACACGTCAGAATTTCTTCTATATGATAATATAAGTCAAAATAAATTTTTAAATAACCGCTGTGACTGCGACTTTGAGTTTGCAATACAATCGAAGTTGCCGCCTCTGATTTTAACCATAGATTACAAGTTGAAATATGATATTTTTTCAATATTCGTAATAATAACAAATAATGGTTATACGTGCCTCTTAAATTTTGGAAACCTGCAACTGATACCCAGTAAAACATGAAAAAAAACAAAATAAAATTATTGTCAACACTTACAACAACATCGCGATACAAGAAATCAGAAAATATAATACCATTAAAATTATTCTTGGTAGTGGTAAAAAAAACATTGCATGAGATTACTATAGTGACTTAGGTATAATTTTTTCAACAAAATTCAACATTCGTAAGTACAAATGAAACGGTAATAACAAAAAATCAACCGATACACCGAAACTAAACCAATCAACCCGGTTCCATTAAGAACGAAAGAATGAATAATATTAAAAATGCGTCTTTTCCTTTAATAGCTTCATAATTTCGGATAGCTTCTGTTCAGTCCGTCTCGAACTTTCCTCCAAAATTCGAAGCCTATCTTCGGCCCTCTTCGAGGTGTTTTCCAAAGTTATGAGCCGATTTTCGTAAACTTCTTGTAAATTATTAATTGCCTGCGTCACTTCATGAGGGTCGGCCGCTCTAGCTTCGCTGGCTCGAAGGGATAGTATATGTTTGGCGGCCTTTATTATAGAATTCTGGATACGCCACTCTTGCAGACCATAACAGTTAGTCAGACCATCTTCCGGCACTCTGCTCACCTTTACATTGTTTTTAACCACTCGGTTTTCCTGGTTCACTAGCACACGAACCTCTCGATCCGGAAATTGATTAGGAAACAGATTGATGCTATTATAGAACACTCCAAGGTGCTTTCTTCTGGTCTCAGACTGCCGCTTAATTGGAACGCAACAACAAAAACAAGTCATTTTATCCAGTAAGTTCAAATACGGAAACGGATCGCTGATAGCCATTCGTTCGATGTACGCGATCAGTTTAGCTCGGCAAATGATGCCAACGAGTTCGGCATCCATTCGAATGGCTTGCGTGTCGCTCACCGCAAGACCGTTGAGCAAATTGAACAGCACAATGGACACCAAGAATACGAACAGCACGAACATGACGTGACTGGTGCCGACTTGGTTGCCGAATGGAATGTTCGACGCGTCGTACTCGCCGGTGGACATAATAGTAGATTTGAATATTGCCAGCGCTGGATCTTTGAAAAGTAGTACATCACTGTCGCGGCGATCTTTAAACAGTAAGTAAAAACTCAACGCAAACGCCAATATTAACACCGAATACCAGGCCAGAAATTTCAAAAAATTCCAAGTCACCACTTTGAACATTTCCACATAGGTGGACACAAGTGGGTGGCGTCCAATCAGTAGCACTAACTCCATCCACGAGAGGAATATCGCCACAGCTGATAGCTGAGATCGACTGTCGGATGTGGTGGCGTCGCACAGCAATATGACGTACGCGGTTACTATCAGCGCTACTTCAATCCAGTTTTCAGGGCTGGTAATATATCGGACAGCAGAAATAGAGAATTGAAAAAATTCTCTAAGGAACAGAATGCTACTGAAGACGAGAGTCAAATACCATAACACAGACCCGTTTTTCCGACTCTCTTCGAGTGCGTCAACGTCGACTGGGTCGGTACCATTATGATTGGCCACTATTGACGTTACCGGTCCATAGACGTATAGTATATAAAAAGTTAGCAGCGCCCAAAATGTAAGATAGAATACCAAATTCACCCAAAAATACTTGCGAATGGTATACCATTTTAAATTCAAAAACGTGGTAATTAACGGGTGCTTCAGCAATGGTCTCAATTCAGATACCTCACTCATGGCAACCAATGGCTCCGTTTCAGAAACTACTTCATACTCGTCCGCGAGGCCACTTTCAGCCGAATAACCCATTTTGCGGTTCTTTGGCAGGTACTGCTTAGGAGGAGCTAGCAAATGGTACTTAAAAACGACTTCGTAATCTTCCTCACCCAAAAGGTTTCCATTCGTGGTAATGCTATCATCGAGGTAACGTTCCAGTGTTTCGGCATTCATGAACTTCACCGGCATTTCATTGTTGAAATTCTTATGCCCGATGTATGCTCCTTTTTTCAGCAAGAAACTAATTATGTCCGGATCATTGGCTCTAAAGGCATAATGCAGTACGGTATTTCCTTTTGCATCAGGTAAATTCAGATCTAACTCTTGACAAGGAACGTTATTCAACAAATACTCCAGACATTTATAGAAATTTTGTTCTCCTCCGGTGCCCAGCTCACCTACACTGCCTAAATCTCGATGGCACGTCACTACGCCGTTTAAAACCGCGTGCAAAGCGTTGTTACCATCCACAGGATCATAAACAATATTGCCAGTGTCCACCAAACTTCGAACAATATTATGGTAACCCTGATAAGCGGCTATCATAATCGGTGTGCTCTGGTTTGCGGAAAAGGTTTTATTAGGATTTGCTCCCAAATTTAGCAAGGCCGTAACGAAGAGTTCCAAGCCAAATTTACAAGCATATTGCAAGTAAGTATTCTCACCGTCGTCATCATCAAGACGGAATTTTTCTACTTTAGCTTTCTCCACAAAAGCACTATAATTCCTATTGTACAGCAACGAAAACAAACCTTCATCGGACTTGGAAGACTTACGAACCGCTCGCATTTCCATATCGGGAAACTTTTTCGAAATCAATTCTCGGCACGTCTGATCGTCGAAATCTCGAATTGCATCCAAATCGACATCAACGTTTTTCAACAGTATTTCAGTAACACCGCGATTGTTCTTACTTAATGCGATGTGCAACGGTGTCTGATTTTTACGATTAGTTTTGTTCACCTCAATGGCAGGATGTTTGAGCAGCAGTTCGACGAAATCCACTTTCCCATGCAATGCAGCAAGTTGTAAGGCAGTAAACCCTGAGCGATCTGGTTGATTGATGTCGATGTTTCGATTTTCCACCAATAATTTGAGCGTATCGTAATCGGAATATTCGACAGCAAGGTGAATAGGCGCTTTTTTAAGAAGCTTGTTCACTATATTAACGTTAGCGCCGTATTTCAACAGAAGTTTCACAAATTTAGCGTTTTTTTTACTGCTACATGCGATATCCAACAGCGTTTTGTTATCAGGATCTTCGTAGAGGTAATTAACATCGATATTCTTACCTATATTTTTTTTAAACAGACTCTCGAACTCTTCGAAGTTTCTATTTTTCAACAAAATAAGTATGGCGGTTTGCGGGCTAGTATAACACAAACTGTCTGACCTCTGGAACTTTTCCAACTCCATTTTGTTACAATCATCGGTAGAAACTGAAACACAAAATAATATCATTCTATAAGATGATAAGGGGATTACACACTTTTCAGAGGGAAAGGAACTTATCGGATTGATCCAGATATTTTTCTTTTTTTTTTCAACTTTCGGATATTTTGTCGTCAGTGTTCTATGTTTATTCACTTAAGCATTTCATACATACACACATTGATAGTAGATAAGTTCACATCTATATAATATGCAAGAACTAAAAATTGTAATATTCTTAAATCAGAAAGGTGCTCTTCCCTCTGAAAGTATGAGAAAACTTACCAAATAAACACCGTAGTCACCATTATCAGCAGTCAGGCAAAACTGTAACAACGACCAAGAAAGGAAGCTGTAAGAAATTAAGCATATAAATTATGAAAAAATTAATCATCAACGGAGAAATAAGAATTGAACCGAAACCATCCAAGGCTAAACAATCAGATTAACATACTTCACGATCGTGGGCCGCTGCAAGTGCTGCGAGTGGAATGAAATAGTCTAAACTTGTATTCGTGATTCATCGGTTGGGAATTACAAGATGCCACTAACCATGGGATGTTCACTGTTCACTCTGTGCTATTATTTTACAAGCGCCTCGCAGAAGGAAGTTTTTCCAGCTGATATACCTTCGAAGATATTTAATAATGAAGTGGGATTGGCTTCCGAGGAAAGGGGAGAACAAGAAAGTTTTAATACATTAAAAGCAAAATAATATTTACCAGTCCGAAATAAACCTGAGTGCTTCGAGGATATATTTATGATGGAGACGACATGGAACAATTTTAACATGAGGTTGAGTGTCCAGATAATAGATGCCGCGTGCTGGCGTACGATGTGTTGTAACGGAAATCCCACCGTCACTCATTCTTCATCATCATCATCACGATCACTATATATATATGTCATACGTACACTCTCACCACGAAGTGCTTTCCCCTACTACTTTCAATCGTACATCGCTATTGCTTCGCCATTTCATATTCTGTTAATAATGTATTAATCATTCGTGTAATAAACCTCTATAATATTAGAAGTCTCAAGTTCTTTCGATCCTTGTTCTGTACGCCTCACATCATGGTAGCCATCGCTGCGGTAGAACTATGAGGAGAGACTTAGAAATTTAAATCGATGGAATAATTTTTTTTTGAATTCATTTACTGTTGCGCGAAAATTTTTTCATGTTTTCTGTTGAATAATACACGAAGTAATTACCGTGTTTTTCGAGAAGTTTAACTCGAAATATAATACATTTTTAATTTTTGAAAAATTCAAAATTAAATCAAAAATTTGAAGCTGAAGTTCCCGACTTAATAACGGCCGATCCTAGAAGTCATCGAACGCTAAATTCAGGAAGGACCGCCAAAGAGATCGAGTGAACAGCCCAAGGAAACCTGCTCCCATCGTCGAGGACTCATCGTAGATCCACACATCGAAGACCCAATTTTTCGGCCAACTCCAAACTAAATTTAGGCAGGTAGTACAACGGTGAACAGCGGAGTGCAGAAAACTGAAATTATTCGTCGGCGCAACAGAAAAAAAGTAACGTACAATTTTTATGTTTTGTAAAGGTAATATTCATTGAAGTTAGTTATTTTTCGTGTTTGCATAATTTTATTTTGAACTGAGCCTAATAGAAAAATTGAGAATTATAAAATTTTTTATGCCCCCTATAATAAGTTTGTGCGAAGGAAAATTAGGTGAATATAATATTGAAAAGGAGGAACTGAAGGAATTAATTAATAAATTTGAAGGCGAAAAAGTCATAGACATAAAAATTGAAAATTACGATTTACCCTACGTCACATATTTCACTGGAGAAATAGTATTGGAGTCCTTTGTAGTGGATATATCTGGAAGAATAGAAAACATTAGTAGCTTAAAATATATTAAAATTTTAGAATCCTCAGTAAATTATTTTTCAAGTAGAATTTACAGTTCAGAAAAATCAAAAGAAAAATTTATGAATAGATTTTTTAATTAATAAACAACAACAAAAACTGGAGGATATCGAAAAAAAGAAAGTTGAAAATAGCGAAAAAGAAAATATAATTAAAAAAATTGAAAAGGAATCGATAGAAAATAAAAAATACATAGCTGTCATTAATATTGAAAAAAGTGTGTTAGGTTTTCGAAAAATTAAAGAAAATATGGCATCCCAAAACGAAATTAAACCTATACAAGCGCCATTAGGAAAAGTGTTTAATGGAAAGTATTACTTGGATTGGCGCAGGATGATTATTTCGGCTATTAGGGGAGCCGGGTATTATGATATTTTCGGAGAACATGAATTCCTGCAATTATATATTAATCATATAGACGATTTAAATTTCCGTCCCGAAAAAGATATGATAAGTTATTGCAAAATGCAAGACAATGCAAAAGCCTTTATACTAGAAAGAGTGTCAAATGAAATAACAAAACAGATAAGAGACTGTAATACAGCGATATTAATGTTAAAAAAACTAGATAATATTTATGGTATGAAAACTTTCAGCCAGGAGGAAATATGAAAGGTTTCTTAAAAAAATGGGATGAATTAGTAACCGACGTAAGAGATAGCGGTAAAGAAGTTACTGAATCGGAGGAATTGGAGAATTTGCAATTAGCCTTATGCTATGAACAGGCAATTGCGAAAATTCAATATGAAAATTTACCTTCAAACGAAAAAAATTTAGATAATTTTAAAAGAATATTAAGAGAAGACTCTGAGCAAAAATTCAGAGATCAAACTTTGAAAAAACAAAATGGTAATAATAACCAAATAGGTAATAATTATAAAAATAATAATAATAATTATAATAGGAATAATTACAGGGAAAGATATAATAATTATAGAGGAAATAGTTTTAGAGGAAATGGTAATAATCGTAATAGTTATGCAAATAATAAAAATAATAATAATGGTAATGGTAATAATACAGAATCAAACCATAACCAGAATAATAATTCGAATAGTAATGGAAACAATGGTAATGGAAATTATAGAGGAAATAGTTACAGAGGTAACTCGAATTATAGAGGCAATAATTATAGAGGTAACAACTATAGAGGTAATAATAGAAATAATTACCAAAATAATAATCCAAAATGTTACAAGTGTGGGCAATTTGGCCATATAGCGCAAAATTGCAGTAATAATAATTCAGGAGAAAATAGTAATAATAATAATTCTAATAATAATCAGGGAACTTATCCCCCAAAAGCTAATATAACTCAACCGAACTCTAATAAAAAAGAAAATTCGGAACAACAGGTGAAGATGTCTTGTATGGTAAAAAAGTTCAATGGAAATAATAATGAATGGTTGTTGAACGAATTAATACATAATAATAAAGATAATAAAAATAAAAATTATGATATATTAAATCACAAAGCAATTTTGGATGGAGCTGCAGAAGTGCATTTGACATCTGACTTAGGCAAATTAGTCGATGTTAAAAAATTTGTAACTCCAATAAAATTGCAATGTGCTGGTAAAAATACTTTCTTGTATGCTACTCATACAGGGAGAATGGTGATCAAAGTTGAGAACTATAACAGAGTCCAATCATTGATAGAATTAAATGATGTTCATTATGTACCCGATTTAAATCTAGATATTATTTCAGCCATAAAAATTACAAACACAGGTACGATCAATATTGATCAACAAAAGAATATGGCTAATATATATTTTATTGAAAATGCTGAAATAATAATGACTGCGAAAAAAGAAGAGGGAATATTTTATATATATTATAATATTGAAAATAATAATAAAAACACTATTAACTATACGAATAATAATGAAAATAATATGATATGTGCCCCCGTTACTCAAAGTATAGATGATGAATGGGATGATTTTACCGTAGAATTAGAAATTCAGGAAGATGACGATAATAATGAATCACCTGAGGGGGGTGAAGAAGAAGAAATAAGAGATGATAATAATGAAATTGAGGGAGTACCCCATAACCCACAAATAAATAATAATATTAATAAAAAACTAACAATACATAGGAGACTAGGGCATTTGAATGCCAGATATCTGCAAAAATTGAAAAATTTAGCGGTTGGCATTCCTGAAAATATAAATTTTAGAGATGAGGATTTTTTGAATTGTCAAATATGTTGTATAGCAAATAATTCGAGGTTGGGCCATAATGGTATTAGAACTAAACCAACTTGAAAATTGGAAGTGGCATCCTCAGATATTATGGGTCCATTTACGCCCTCAGTGGCAAATCAGAAGTATATCTTAACCTTTATAGATCATTTCTCCAAGTATACGTTCGTAATGCCAATAGTTAGCAAAAGTCAAGTCACAAATGAATTTAAAAATATTTTAGTATCCATGAAAAATAAATTTCCAGAGTACCCCATAGGGACTATTAGGTGTGATAATGCCAAGGAATATACTGATATAAAAATATTAAATTATTGCAAAGAGGTTGGCATAACAATGGATTATGTGGTGCCATATTCTCCGGAATTAAATGGTGTTGCCGAAAGGCAAAATCAAACTTTAATGAGGAGAGTACGGACCATGTTAATTGATGCCAACCTTGATATAAAGTATTGGTCCTACGCTGTAGTAACAGCTGCATACTTAATTAATAGATCACCCACAAAAGCAAATGAGGGATATAGAACACCCTATGAACTGTTTTATGGGATAAAACCAAACCTGAAAAATCTCAAAGTCTTTGGGGCATTGACATACAGGCATATCCCTGTGGAAGTCAGAAAGCAAAACGCCACAAAAGCCAAAGCAAAATCAAAAAACAAAATTGACCCGAAGTTAGCACATAGAGCGGAAAAAAGTATAATGATGGGTTATATAAATACGGGATATTGTCTTAAAGACCCCTATAATACAAAGTCATATATCTCATGTGATGTTAAGGTAGACAAAACCCAAAATATTAAATCATTATTAATAAATAATAAACCATTAGTGATAAAGTCATCAGATTACGAGTATGATTTGGGGATAATTAACCCTGTAGTCATGAATATAAATGTAAGATATAATAAAATATATATAGAGGATAATATTCCGAAAAATTACTCTGAAATAGAATTAAACCCTTTTAGAGATGATTGGATCAGGGCCATAAATGATGAATTTAATTCTCTCGATGATATGAATGTGTGGGAAATAGTCGACTATGATCGCCAAAAACTCATAGATACAAGATGGATTTTCACAATTAAATTTGATGAATTTGGGAATCCAAAACCAAAGGCAAGACTTGTAGCAAGAGGTTTTAAGGATAGAACCGAGTATGGTATTGCTGAAACCCATGGCCCCGTAGCATCACTAGGAACGATAAGATCCTTGCTATCTATAATAAATAAAGAAAAATTAATTATGGTGCAATATGATGTAAAAACTGCATATCTAAATTCACCAATTATTAAACCTATTTTTGTAAGGAAACCAGAAGGTGTGAATATCAACACAAATCAGGTGTTAGAATTAAAAAAGTCTATTTATGAATTAAAGACATCCAGTAAGTCATGGTATGACCTATTAGATACAAAGGTAAGGGAGATGGGCTTTACTAAAACCAAAAGCGATAGATGTTTATACACTATAATTAATAATAATGAAAAAATATATTTTTTAACTTATGTGGATGACATATTGATTGCATCAAACTCACAGTCATCAATTACAAAAATAAATGAGGAGCTACAAAAAGATTTTACGATTACTATAATAAATAACCCAAGATTTTTTGTGGGATTAGAAATAACTAGAGATATAGAACATAACACAATAATACTTTCCCAATACAAACATATAGACAAAATGTTGAAGAAATTTGGAATTTCGGAGTTAAAAAACACGAACACTCCGATGGAAACAGGATTGAAATTGGATAAAATTGAAAATGGCATAGATGACACTGAATATAGGTCAATGATAGGTGGATTGCTATACTTAGCGAGACTTACAAGACCGGACATATTATTCCCGGTAAATTTTTTGTCCCGCTTTCAAAATAATTCTAACAACACACTAAAAAATTATGTAAAAATAATTTTCAAATATATTAATACTACGAAAAATTACAATATAATATATAGATCGAAAGGGGATGGTATACAGGCCTATATTGATGCCTCGTATGCACCCCAAGTAGATGAACATAACATAGATATAAATAATTTGGGAAAAGGGAAGTCCATAACTGGATTTATGGTATTTTCTTATGAAGACTTAGTGGAATGGAATTGCGGTAAGCAAACCATTCATGCATCATCAAGCACAGCAGCTGAAATAATTGCAATCTATGATGCACTCGATACCATAAAAGTCATACAATATATAAATTAAGAAATTTTAGGTGAAAAATTAAGTGTAGACATAATGGAAGATAATATCTCAACACAAAAAATATGTTCAGGAGGTAGTCAGAAAAAGTTGAGAGCCCTAATGATCAAGTGCTACTCAATTTTGGAAGCATTTGAGGAAAAAGTAATATTTTTTAGAACTGTAAGCTCCGAGAATCAATTAGCAGATATCTTGACAAAATCATTAGATCGTACAAAATTTGAAAATATAGTTGTCAAAATATTAAATGAAACGAACATCTATACATAATACAATATAAAAATAATTCATTTTATTTCAAAGTCATAATATGTTTCAAAATTTACCATTCCAAAGTACAAGTCGTCCCAAGTCCAAAATATAGGTCATAACATGAAAAAAGATGCTTAAAAGTTAACCTTCAATTACTGCAAAATTAGTACATAACAAAGCCATTTACCAGAAAATACTTGTAATAGATAAATACCCGACCTCTTAAAAATATTAACAAAAGAAAAAGCAGAAAAATCGAACAGGAATAAACCCTACAATTCGCATAATAAAAACCCTATACATTTTCAAACAACCGTGAGAGAAATACACGTAATATTCCCACACGAAGTAATGAAAAGAAACTCTCCGACAATAAATACAATGAAGATTAAACCTATTACATGACCGCAAACTAAGATAAGTCGAAAAGGTTCCTTTATCACATCACATTTTAAGCGCCGGTTCAAATACAATAGCAACACACGAAAGATAATAAGCAATGCGATGAATATTATTCTACAATCTTTTTCATGTCACACGTTTAAGATAAAATACGAAACGTAACGTTCCTTTAAATTCAATGAACTCGTAATCGGAAATACCTTCGTATATATTTTTTTTTCCTCTTTCTTTTTCTTTAATGTAATATGTATACGTGAATATTTTTTTTTCTTTTTCGAATTCCTTTTCCGATCTTTTTCTAATCGAAACATATAACAAATAAATTACACGTTACCTATAATAAATTAATATTTTGCATGTTACCAATTTTATATTATCATAATATTTTTTTTTACAATACCATTTTTTATATATTATATATTATCATTGAATATTTTATGCATGTTACCGTATTTATTTATTTTATTTTATTATTTTATTTATTTTCGAAGCACAGCATAGCAAAATTATTTCTTTCTCGAAACACAAAAAGTTACCATAATAATAAGTTGATAATGGGATGTTAATATTTTATTTTTTTTACATATATAATATTTTTGTAATTAATAATTTTTGTATCAACAATAATAATTCGTTTACTTTCAGCGTCGAACATGATGAAGAACTCAATCGGTAAAATTTCAGGGGGGTGTTGTAACGGAAATCCCACCTTCACTCATTCTTCATCATCATCATCACGATCACTATATATATGTCATACGTACACTCTCACCACGAAGTGCTTTCCCCTACTACTCTCGATACGATATTGCTGTTGCTTCGCCATTTCATATTTTGTTTGTAATGTATTAATCATTCGTGTAATAAACCTCCATAATATCAGAAGTCTCAAGTTCTTTCGATCCTCGTTCTGTACGCCTCACATCACGATGTACCCCAGACTGAACACTCCAACCAATCAAAATCGAAAGTCGGTGTAAAAGTAAGGTACTTCGTACATAAATGTTTATAAACAAACGCACGTGGTGAGATTTTCCTCCAATCAGATATTCAGATGGAAGTACACGCGTTTGTAGACGCGTTTTCTATAGGTTGGACACCAAAACTGCCCATGTGTCATCACCATCATATATATATCCTCAAAGCCTGAGTGGAGATTACGATCTCCCTCCGACACGCTAAAAGTATTCGAGTGGGAAAAATGTGTGTTAGTGTTTCCTAGGTACGAGTGATAAAAGTTATGTGCGTTACTGTTGGTTATACCAATTAAAATGTACCCAATATTTGTTATCATACTGTCTGTAATTCCCACTTAGTCTGTGGATGTAACGTTTTTTTACTTAACCTTTTCTTAGCACAATCAAAAATTTAATTATTCTAAACTCAAAGTGTTTGGTTGCGACGCGTATATGTTGAATTATATTCACAGTTCGGATAAATTTGGTAAAAAAAGCAAAAAGTTGAAATTTGTTGGTTATGCTCCTGGTGGCTACAAGCTGTTAGACGTTGCTACTAAGAAAATTTATTTATCTTGTGATGTCGAATTTAATGAGGAGAGTGTTTCTGATTCTCGTTATTCCATTTTGGATGTTATTTTAACTGAAGTCGATGAAAATAATGTTGCCAATATTGAGGTCGATGGCGATTTAGGTAGTGTCGACCTATGTTATCACTTGTCTAATTTATTGTTGTACCCGCAGTCTTATTCAGATGCGATGAATTCTAGTGATTGTTCTAAGTGGAAGGAGGCTGTTGAATGTGAAATTAATGCCTTAACTTCTAATTCTACTTGGAAAGTGGTCAAGCGCCCTGTTAACGAACCTACAATTACGTGTAGGTGGGTGTTTACTCAGAAGTTAGATCAATTCGATAATATTTTTTATAAAGCACGTCTTGTAGCAAGGGGTTTTCAACAGGAAAGAGAGTTCAATTTTGATGAGATCTACTCCCCTGTTGCTAAACTTTCATAGGTCCAAACTTTTTTAGCAATTTGTAACGAACTACAATTTAACATTCACCAATTAGATATTTGTGCTGCCTTTTTAAATGGTGTAGTAAAAGAAAATATTTACTTAGAAATTCCTGATGGAATAAATAATAATCTAGATCGTTCTAAGTATGTCCTTTTATTAAATCGTACTATGTATGGACTGAAACAAGCTCCTAAAGCTTGGAATACAGAATTTTATTATTTTATCACATCAATTGGTTTTGTTTCCGGTAATGCCGATGACTGTCTTTACACATATAAGAAAAATGGTTCGCTTGTATATTTATTGATTTACGTAGACGATATTCTGATTGGATCAAGCGACTTGAAATTAATAACATATTTTAAAAATCTAATAAGTAAAAAATTCAAGTGTAAAGATCTTAATGAAGTCCATAATTTTCTTGGTCTTACAATTTCTTATGATAAAGGTCAAGGTTGTAACGTATATTTTCGTCTATTTTAAGAAATGACGAACATATTCGTTCACTCATTTTCGAATACCAAAAATGTAGATATTTGTCAACAATTACCTTCCTATAACTCTTCATAAACAACCACAAAACTATTCGTATTTAATTTTACATATACAGATATACATTCTGTATATTTTTGACCTAGTTGTACCTGTCCCTCGAGTACTCGACGAGTCAGCACAACCCTATAATAACAACACCCTACCTCACTTTACCTATCCGACACGTACGTTTTCAT
>WOFM01000263.1:120550-221252 GCA_011428145.1 Ericerus pela | reverse complement strand
TATTGATGAAGAACTCAAACGGTAAAATTTCAGGGGTGTGTTGATACGAAATCCCACCTCATATCATTCTTCATCATCATCATCACGTCAATCTATATATATATATATGTCACAAGTACACTCTCATCACGAATCACTTCCCTTACTTTCTATTACCGATAATGCTGTTGCTTCGCCATTGCGTATTTTACTTGAAATTATATTTTTAGTCTGCTAATAAATTCTGTCGTGAATACTTCTCTCTTACTCATTTTCGTTCCTCGTACTTATCGCCTCACATCATTTTTTGGTCCTCACTCTCACCTCACATTAACCTTTTAACAAACCCTAATGAAAAGTTAACGAATTCTAACTAAATCGTTAGAACGTTCATAATACGGCTCCAGTTAACGAATCCCATTGTATTCGTTATCTACCTATAACGAACGTTCATAATACGGCTCCACTAGATGCGTTGTGTGAAAAATCCAACGTGTTTGAACCACGCGCGCATTTTGTTGTTGTTTTACTCCTCACGATGCCTTTAGCTTTCGTTCGCCTTCTTTCAATGTTACGTAGTCACTTCTTGATACTCACTCCTCTTTTTCTTTTCGGAAATTCTGAATTCTATTCTCATTTCGAATTCGTACGCTGGCCGATCGTGGTGTGATGTTAGCTCGTTCAAAAATTTCTCTCGAAATGACGTGATTTTGTGAAGGAAAAAAAAGCGAGTATAGAAAAGATTTCCTTTTTTATTGTCCGTTTAATTTTTGCGCCTTTTTTGTCGATCTTCGTATTTTTTTTCTCGAATTGATGCCATTAATGGTGGGCATTTACCGATTCCAAATAGTACTACTTATAATTGAGTTGTCGCGTTCTCGGGTATAAATTCTGCCTATCATTTTGTGACGTGCGAGTAGCATGGTCGTGGCACTTGAAGTTTCATTTGCGATTTCATGTTCATCCTTACCGGTATCTGCGAGAAATCGAAGCTCCGGAATAAAAATTCATTCGTCAGAAAAGTGTTCTGTGAGTGCACATGCCTAAATAATTGAAATAGAATGCGTGTAATCCACTGAATTCAAAACCAAATAAGTACATATAGGTATACATATAACGTAAAGCTAGTAACCGTAGAGTGGTTCAGTTATTTGTTAAAATTGAAAATTTTTGTTTGCTCAGCTTACAAAAAAAAAGTAAAATGTCATCTTCATCTGCAGATAGTAGAAACTTTAATGTGAAAAAATCTAAGAATGGTTACCATTATTTTGAAACTGGTGGCAACTTGTCGTCGATAGCGAATAAGATGTTTTTTGCCATAAGTATTTCGGTTTCTTGTTATCTGATTTATCGTGTGTTTCTGCTGGAGACACGAGTCGATCATTTGGAGCAGCAATTAGCCAAAATATTGACGATGAGATTACCAGAAGATGTTAACATTGCGAGTATTTCATCCTCTTCTGCGGTATCGATGGCCGATGATGACAAGGATGGCGGTATACTTTCCAGACGCAAACGAAATACTCCAGAATGTGTTTGTCCTCCAGGTAAGTAAATTAGACGTGTGCCTGTTCGTATATAGGTGTACAACGTATAACGGTCCTTTATTACTTACCCATTCTCTGTTTATGCTCGTTTATTTTTTTGGTTGCCTTGTGTTTGATCACATAATTAACGACGATGCCTTTTCGAAGAACGATGTCTACGAACGAAGAAATATATAAACTTCCTATGTTGCTGGTTACTGTGGTACCTATTGAAGCTGAGGAATTTATTTTTCAGTCTTCATAACCGCAGCTATAGATTAAGGCTGGTATTCATAGGTGACACTAACTTTCAAAGATGGAGAGGGGGAAGGGGTGATTCCTTCAGGCTCGGACTTTCTGAAAGGGCTCGGAGGGCCTTCTCAAAATACGCACTAAAAAAAAGTTGAATATTTAGGGGTGTTCCAAATCGGGATGTATATTGTAGGGTACTCTCGAAAAATTCTGAAAAACAAAACAACTTATATAATCATACGAATGTTCTAGGACAGAAAAAACACTTGAAAAATTTTTTCGCTCGCGAAATTGTTTTATCAGTCCTTTTAAAGAAAGTATAGAGCTCCCTTTCAAAAATTTATTTGGAACATTGCTGCTTACATGACCCCTGGAGCCCGGATTTTCTTTCTCCGGCCCTACTAACATTGGACCAATTTTGTTCGTTAACATAATGGCTCGTTACGAAGTATGGCAAAGCTATGTTTTTCAGCCACATTTCTCAGCAAAATTTTTTTTCTCCTAGTTTTACCGTAATTTGTGACACCGAAGCTAGGTTTAACGACTAAGCTACGATTGTTTCATAACTGTTTAGTTGTGGCCTTTATGTTAGTGAACACGTTCAATACCGCTTTAATCTAAAACCTTTAGGGCCGATTATAAGAACCGTATATTAAATAATCCTGTTGCTGCTGATAGTCTATAACTATTAGTGCTTGTGCATGATTAAGAAATTCTGTAGCCTACTCATTGGTATCACTTAAGTATTGTTCTATAATTTGGCTCTTACTCAGACGTTTTGTTTTTTTGTTTTTTTAATAAGATGTGTTGATGTCCCCGGAAATTAGTGTGTCTTGTACTGTTTTGTTCGCTTTAATATAGAAAAAGGGCTAAAAAACCTATCGCTAACTGTTCCACCCTGCCCTTATGTTGTGGTGGCGTTATGAGTTCGATTTATGAGTTGAAGGAGTTGACTCGGACAAAAATGTCGACCAATGTGTAACTAGGTAGAATTTGAAAATTTTGATTTGCCTTTTTATTGTTTTCAATATAGTTTGTTAAAAATGTGAATTAAAAAAATTTATTTTTTATTTTTTTAAAACTTTTATTGGGCTTTTTAATACTTACCTACTATATTGTTCACACCTGTCCCTAACTTATTAGATATAATTTGACATAAATGCATGAATTAAATATTTATTAGCTGTATTCATTACGGGAAAAATGTGCTAGTGCTACGCTTGAAGTTTTAGTTCTAGACCAGAGTTCTATTAAAAGTCAGTTATCTGTTTTACACTCTAATTTTAATTTTTTCCATTTTGTGAAGTGGAAGAATTTAGAAAATCGATAACTTGTATAGAACGATTAGAATAACACTTCTGATAAGCAGAAAATGATAAGACACTCGAGGCAAAGAAAATGTGATTGAGATCTGAAGGAATCGTAGTCTACAAAATTAAAAAAGTGTGATTGGGGCAAACAGGGGTTGACAAAAAATTTTGACTAATTGGGTTGTGAGCAAGATGCAAACGAGTAATGGTTGTAATGTAAGGGCGAAAGAACTGAGGTTTAAATCTTTTTAGAAATTTTGTAGAACCAAGGCAATTTTGAGAGACTGATTGAATCCAAAATGTAGTTGTATATTTATAAATTTCATCTTTTGGATTGGAAGCCCAATAATCTGACTAGGATATTTGAATAAACAGTTGTAAAAGAATATTGAAGTTATCTCTGAAATGATGCTGCTTCATTACCTAAGATATTTACTGCTGGCATTCTTTGTATCGAATCTGTAGCTCTGTTTGATAGGATTACACTAACTTACACCAACCTACACCGTTAGAGATATTCCACAAATATTGAAGTAAAACTTGGCGCAAAGTCACATAGCATTCCTACATTTGCGGAATCGCCCTCCTGGTGTAGATTGGTGTAAGTTGGTGTAGTCCTATCAAACAGAGCTTATGTGACTAAGTTACACCTCATTCCGTTCTCGACCTTCTTTCAACGTCCGTGTTAGGTACAAATAATTTTTTGAAGATAGTTTTCCGTAGTACATCAGTATCTTAACGAATAGTCAAATTCTGCCGTTGAAAAGTTTTGAAACAGATTAAGTTATTTTTTAATTTTTACGAATCGAATTAGTAAACGACCGCGAAATATTTAAAAAACAAAATGTCCCCAAGAATTCTCGCAATATGCCATAATTAAAGACAAATTGTACTGACGCAAAAAGTTTTTTGAAAATACTAATTTAGCGAAAGGGGCTGCGTTGAAAATGAGGTTAATTGGAAATTATTATACCAGAAAAAAAAAGTAGTGTTCTTTGGACCACACGGTAGAAGTGGAACGTTTTTGCTATGATGTTGTGGTTACGTGATTTTCAGTAATCAGTTAAATCAAAATGGGTGGAAAACTTGACAAAATTTTTTTTGAAAATGTATTAAATGGCAAATTTTCTTTCAATTCGCGTTTTTTCGTTCATTTATTTTCAAGTAGCTAAAGATGAATAGAAACTTTGATGAATTACAGATTTAAGTAAATTTTCTTTTCTTTCTGGCAGTACCAACTCCAGCTCACTAACTTAAATAGAGGCTAAGGAATTATTGATTGAAAGAGGAGAGGTTTCTAGATCCTAAAAATGTAAAATTTTCTGTTAATTTTCAATTTTTTTTTTTGTTCGTTTATTTTCTTGCAGTTAAAGATGACTAAAAAATTACATGAAAAGCAAATTCGAGAAAATGTTTTGTTCTTTTTAGAAATGCCAAACCCAGCTCTCCAGCTTAAATAATGACTGAAGAATCATTCAGTGAATGAGGAGAGGTTTCTAGATTTCAAAAACTGCCAATTTTCTGTTAATTAGCTTTTTTTTTTTTGTTTGTTCATTTTCAAACAGCTAAAGATAATTAAAATGTTAAATGGAAATTTTATCAATTTTATTTTCTTTCCAGCAATATCAACTCTAGCTCTCTAGTTTAAATAGGGGCTTAGGAATCATCAAGTAAAATAATAGTAGTTTGTTTCAAAGCTAACATGTTGTGTTCCATTAAAATTGGATCAGACGGCGCCAACACACACACTCACATATATACGTACACACACACACACACACGCGCACGCACGCACGCACGTCCACGCGCATAATTGTATCTTGCATCCCTCACCTCATAGAACATATCGTCGTAGAACATGTGGAATGATGGAGGTGTGAAACAAACTGCGTCACTTCGTTGCATAAAAATTAATTTCACACTAATAATTTATTTTATTTTTTTTCGCAGACGCGCCTGAAGAAGTTTTACTTCAAAAACCCCCCCAAAAACGAACAACAAAAACTAACATCAATTTTATGGGGAACCGTCGGTATTATCTGTTTTGAAACTGATTGGTAAAATAACATTTGTCAACAAGAATACTCTAAAAAGAAACGAAAGAGAGAAACTCAACTCTTTTTATTTACTATTTAATTGTCACTCGTGAATTGATAAGAAAGTTGAAACCACCAAAAGTCTGGGGAAAAACAGCAAATCCACTTTTATATTGTTCCCATAATTTTCTTATTAAGTATATTTAGGTTGTTCTAAGCCGAAACTTTATGCTGAATGTTTAAAACTGAATTTTGACAAATGAAAAATTCAAGTGTGGTTATTATGTAAATAGGTATTTAAAATTGAAGAAGGTATAAGCGTCTCTAAAATTTCGTTAATTGAGAATTTGAATCTGTATTCTGTCTTATAATTTTTGCATACGTGACATTTCGTATTAATCAAATTTTGTATCGACTTTTTAGTTAATTGGGAAACTGAAAGGGTTTAGGAGTTTTAAATGAAATTTAAATTTAATTTCGTTGGAGGTAAATGACGTGAGATGTTTGTGGCGTAAACAACAAATTGAAGATAATTTCTAAAAATGCAAATGGTCTTTCCGGAAACAATTTTGTTGAATAATTTTTTTTAAATGATTTTGGAATGAGATCAGTGAAGTCAAAAATAGAGTCATGAATGCCTTGTGTAAGTCGTAAATTTTTTATACCTTTTGTACAACTAAAACTAAACGAATATTTGATCATACGACAATTCTCGGTTTCTGTGGATATAATGCGGCGGATGAAAATGGAATTAAAAAGTAGCCTGGAAACTTGGGTGGTTTTTTCGTTCATTTTACATTTTTTTTAAAAATAAAGAGAGGCGTTGTTATTATCGTCGTCCTCCTCTTTGTAAATTTATTTTTCTTCCATTTTTTCTATTTGAGATGTCGCCGACTAAAGAAGTACGATTTTCTTGCAATATTCTGATCTTCTGCTCTTTCGCACATTGAATAACAAATATGTACTTCGTTGAAAAAATATTTCTTATCGTATTATGTACCTAGCATCGAGTTTGTTTCTCCTTAATTATTTTTTTCTCTCGTCATTGATGATTTGTGACTGAAATTTTTCTTACTGTATCGAAGGATATTTCACCGACCGAGGATTCATTGTAATTTATTGTGGTATTGTCCGATTTTGGTAGATGTACGTACATAATGTCTTTTGTAGTTTGATCATCTGCTCGAATGTTTTCTTGGGTCCATTTGCAGTTTTTCTACGGAGCAAAAAGTCTTCGCGTTACACTGCAGAGCAACGTGCATTTATTGTTGAACATTATTTTCAATCGATATCGTACGCGCACGTTAAAGCTGTCTTCAAACTAAAATTCCCGAGCACCTCCGAACCTGACGACTCCACAATCAATAGAATCATCGATAAATTCCAAATCAAGTACCGAATACGCGATTTACCACGGCATAGTCGATCACTCGCTCTTACTGAAAAGGAGAAAGACGAACTATGCCAACGATTGGCAGAGGAACCAGGGAAGTCAGCTTGGCGGCTTAGTCAAGAGACCGGTCACGCTTTTGAAACAGTTTGGTGCGTCTTCAAACAGTGCAGTATGCATCCCTACCATATTTTGTCATTATGAGTTGCATACTCGGTGTTTTTCTAACTTCTAAATTTCTCACTGGTGTTACTTTTGGGTCACCCTGTAGTAATGCAACATTGGAGCATTCTTTCATCAATCGCATTCAACAGTTGATTTTACTTACACTTTATCAGAGAATCAGTGATTTCATTTGCATATTTTCTGAATGAGGTAGTCCGTAGTTCAAAGAATTTATTGTGTCAGAATCAGGGCTGAATTTAGGAGACCAGGGGAGCTAACGGTCCCGGGCTGGCACAAATTGAAGGCCTCCGCAAATTTGTGTGTTGAAGGAAAAAAATGTGAGAGGAGATAGATAGAAATATCCTGGAATTTTGAAACTTTAAGAAATTTCTTTTTTCAATGGCAAAGTTGGTGATATTGCAGTATGTTATAGACGTACCTATACTTATTAAATAACTACCAATACGAATTTTTTGTTATTTTGTTACAAATGTGGAAAACATTGATCAAAAATATAAAAAAAAGTGCGCTTCAGTACCAGCTGAGGTGGACTGAAACATTGAATGTGGAACACATTTTAATAGATCTCAAACGCAACACTAGCTCCATTAGAAAAAGTAGGTTTTTGAAAATTATAAAATAAGTCACTAATAAGTTATTATTAAATCTTTTAACTGTTAACGTAAAATTACACAATTAAAAGTAATAATCTCCTTCAAAATCTAAACAAAAATAAATTTTTTGGAAGTACCTTCCGCAGATCTGCAACAAATTGCTAGCATGTTGCAATAAATTATACTAGATAGTTTTTGACAATTTCTTAATTATTGGTTCAAAATAAAGCATTTTGTAGCCAAAATATCCGAAAAAAGCGACACTAAATACTGTCTAGCTGATCTGTACCATAATCAGTCACATGTTAAAATAGTTCATGATAAATATTTGTTCCGAATTACATCCCTCTTGGTCCAAAAGTAGGATTTTTATTACCCAAATAAGAATAAAAATAATTTTACTGGAAATACCCTACAATCGATCCACATCAAAATTGATTGCAATTTATAATAAACTATAATACATAGTTGTTTTAAATTTCGTAGCCATTGATTGAAAATCAAAAATTTTACAGCTAAAACAAAAATGAACAGTAATACGAGAAATACAATACAACTGATCTGCAACAAAATCAATAGGTCAGGTTGTTGGCTAGTACTATAGTTTGTTTCAAATTTTATGATTATTGGACAAAAATTGCAACCTATACTATAGTAGCAAGAAATTGGCTTATTATATATATAAATAGGTACTAGCTGCGCATGGTGTCAGATTTGCTTGACAGATGTCTTGGACCCTTAACCATAATCCTGAGCTAAATATTCACTGATATACATAATAAAATCTGAAAATTTAAAATTCTCCCATTTTTGGACCCAATGAGGGTCCAAGAATAGGTCTAATGATAAAATTAACATAAAATTCGAATTCAGCCCCTCAAAAAACATGTCCAGTGATATATTAGAGTATCACCCGCATAATATAATCTAAAAGTAAAAGGTTCTCTTGGGCCATGTGCCCACACACAATCACACCTACTAACAGACCCATTTTTTTGTTCTTTTTTTCTCCTTCACACTGAAATTTACGCCTAGATTAGCACTCTTCACGCTTTGTTTTTACTCATGTAGTGAAAATAAAAATATGTTCCACATCAAAAATTAAAAACATGCATTTGTATTGTAGAACGTTTCTTAATGTTAAGTTAGACTTACATATTCATTTGACAGGTTTATACTATACTTGTACATGGAAGTCACAGATAAAAAATTACTTAAGCAGCGAATTTGTACCTAAGAATCATTCTAAAATACGGGTCTTAGTCTTATTCTTGGAAGGCAGTTACTATTTTTCTGTGAAAAATTTCTCAGATGGAACCATATAGGTACTATATCTGTGTATATGTTACGTGCAATGACGTGGATGCCCATAAACGTGAGTGATCAGACATTCACTTGTTATTCACCTTATTATCTATTTCATTCGGACAATGTTGTTAATTTTGAAGACTTTCCTGTGTATTATCCAGAGGCGAAGCCAAAATGGTTTGAGTAAGACCTCAAAACTTGGGGAAGCCTCCTCCTCTCCCCTCCTAAATAAATTCGAAAATATGTATCCTTAAGAAAAAAAACGGAATAATTCGACTTAATTTTACTTAAAGAAAAGATGACTAGACTGCTATGAACCACGTCATTGTCGTTCATTGATGTAATAAAATCTTCAAAATCTATGTCAGAGGTACAATATTTTCTAATGGATATTATTTTGTTAATATGATGTATTTTTATTGTCCCTACAGACATTAAAATTTACGTTCTGGTTTTATTTTTCATGAGACTGTTTATTTAGATATGCAGCCTATGTGAGCTATGGGACAAACATGCAACTTTGTAGATATTTATTATTCGCGAAAATGGGGAAGTTTTCCTTTTGGGTCTGTACCTTAATTATCAGAAATCTAAGTCCTCCTAAGTTAATGAGGAGGGGAAAAAAACTTGAAATCTAGGAAAGGAGAAAATTTTCGTAATAAGTAGATTTTCATAGAAAATCTATTTAGAAATATAGTCAGACCTGTGATATTTTACAGAAATTTATGATTGAAATGTTTCATTCCGCATAAATATACCAACCATAATTACACTAATTACACGTGAATTCATTTTATCGATTGTAGATATGAATACTCTTATTTTCAAAATTAGAAGAATAAGTGAGAAATGAAAACTTGCGGTATTTTAACCAATTCAAAAGCAGCAATAGTATATTACGAATTCCATTTTTTAAATAATGAAAGGAAAAATGTTTTTGAAACACAAGCGGTTTCTGATAAAGATGTAGAATTAGTGAAATTTTAAAAGATCTTTTCAGTGAGAATTGTACGTATACATATATGTACGTATTTTTCTATGGGTTTTTCTCAACAGTTTTGTATTTATATTTTCATTTATTAAGCAGTGAGATGGGAGTTGGTTTTCGAACGATTCCGATGTGATCAAATAAAACTACAGAGAATTTGATAAAATCCCAGCTTAAAAGTATTGCAAAATAATAAATAGAAATGTGAAAAAATACAATTTTTGAAACATGTGCACGAAATGCTGGATTTTCGAGGCTTGTATGGTGTGAAGAACATGGGTAATTTCAGAACTCTTACTTTTCTCGCTCTTTAATTCCTTTTTCTCACATTTTATTTTTTTCGACATAATAGTCAGTACTGAACAGACCATACCAAAAGTAATAGGTTTTGTCCTTGTTGTAAAACCTATACGTACCTCTATCAAATTTTAAGACCATATTATGACTTGCACATTGTTCGATACATAAAGCATACAACTGCCTTGCCAGATGAACCGTGGGTCCGATTTGCACAAAACTAAAAAAATTTAACTTATTTTTGAAAAACACATAAATGTCCCAAGTTTTGTGACTATTGGATGACAACTGAAACGTGTATCTCCTTAGATATCAATAAGAGTATACTGGACGTATTGTTGTAGGACAGATCCGGATCCAACTTGAAAGGTTAATTTTCTGTCTCATTTCGCATGTAAGTTTCAAATTTCATAATTAACTGTAGCTTAAAAATTTATCTATTTAGAGCCATTTAAATTTTCAAGTTACAGGCCGTATGTCCGATACAAACCATTTTCAAAATGTTTCGTGCTTGTTGCAATACACATATTATGTATGTCAAATGTCACGACTATTTGATCAAAATTGCGTCTTATACAGCCTTCGATAGAAAAAGAATTTCAACTAGCCATACCAAAAACAATAGGTCTGGTCCTCATACAAGACATATATAAGTAAATATGAATTTATAACAATGCACTGAGTTCTAAGATAGTGTAAAACATTACCTACGTTTGACATGGCCAAAAAGTGCTGCTCTAAAAGCTGAAGTGCAGTTTTAGTAGGGTCCAGTTCTTTAAATTTTTAGTTCTTGGTTTTAGTTGAATATGAAGTGTGGTTTTAGTTTTGTGAGCTGTGAAGCCTTTCATGTAATTCTTCCCATTTATTTTCATTGAAATTTGAGAGAATCGAAGTTATCAAACTTAATTGCGAGAGAACCATTTATTGCAAAAATCTGAAATTGATATGAGATATTGTGGTTTGTAAGCTGAAGATTTTGTGAAAATTTTGTTGAAACTGTACGTTTGGTTATGAAGATATTGCTGAAATGCTGGAATTCTGCAACTTGATCGAATTCTTATCATTTTAATTGCATTTAGTTATATCTCGACAACTAAACGTACAATTTCAACTCAATTTTCTTAAACTTGTGTGATTTTGGCTCGTGCTGCAAAAATCACACTCGAATCAGAATCGCCTACTTTATACACTTATATCACAAATAACTATTTTAAGGTCGAGAACCTTTTTCCCTAACTGCAATCTAATCATTGCCTATGAGCTCTCTGTTTTTCCAGGTTATTCGTAGTCGAATTGAATTAGCTGCAGTATAAAAAGTAACGGAATAAATGAAAATTGTTAGTGTTTGCTAGAGGAAAGTCATATAATTCTGCAACCTTATTGTATAAGTACGTCTTTGTCTTGCTTAGAGGAAAGTTCATGTCTGTTACCATTGTTCATTGAGTATTCATAGGCAGTCTATAATCTGTTTGTAAATCCCGATTAGGGGGAAAGTCACGCAATTTTTTCAACCTTTCGTAATCTGTATCGAACACCGATGTAAAACAGAAAGTAAATTGAAAACTTAGTTCCATAGTATGTTTATAAAGTCGTTCGGTGGTATTTGTGCTGATAATACCTTTGCTAATTTCTGAGAAACATCAGTAATTATCGTGTTCCGATCATCCAAAATTTATAATGTAAATCGTTTGAATAAATATTCGTTGTTTTGTCGTTTACTTGTCTGCTAACGGAATTTATCCATTTTGACGTTGTAGTAATTATTTTTTCAAAATCGTATTTTTTTCTTTTTTTCTTGTAACACTTTCTCTAAGTTATGAATCCTCCTATGTTCTTTTTCTAATGGCGGAGAAGTTGAAGGGAAGAAAAAAAACCTGATTATTTCAGAAGAAAAAAAAGTTAGTTGGGTCAGTTCTATAATGAAACCACTCGTATTGTGCGCAAAATTTGCGACTATTAAATCCGCTGTGAAAAAAGATACTAAATCATCTGGTATTTGTTTTTTTTCTTTCTGTCTTTCTGTCTTTTCATTATTGATTAAAGAATGTTAAGTAAATAACTTGGCAGTTTTGCTCAGTCGGCTCAGTCATAGGGGAGAAAAGAAGATTGTTTTTCCTTTGCCAACAGAAACTCAAGCCGATGCGAAGTAGAGGAGGGAAAATCTTGAGTGCAACAATCTAAAAAATAAAACAGAAAATGAATATTTTTTATGGTTCAAGTTTTACTTATACTTGAGAATTTAATTTTACTGTTTGTTGGTGTTATAAATTTCACGTGGCCAACAGTTTACTTCTTCGAAAACATTATAAAGACTATTCAATCCTTGTGGCCTCTACCAAGTGAAATGTGTTTTTTTAAAAGAAATATTTTCGACTTGGTGATTTCTACTTGTCGGAGTAGATTTTTGAACACCAGTTCGTACATTTGTTATTCCATTTTTTGTTAAAAAGAAAAATTTTTAGTTTAAAAATATAACAGAAATCATTTCGAATGCAAGATTTGTGATTGAAAAAGTGAAATTATAAACTAATAAAGAGAGATAGGTCTTGCTTTTCATTCTATTTTTTCTATGATTTAAAACAGTGCAATCCTTTGCCCCTTTCTTCATGTTGGGCTTTGCAGTCAGAAAGGATATAAAGTGATTGTAGAGTAGTAGGACATCCATTTCTTCTCCCTCTTGGGTAGGTAAGCATTTAAACATTTTGAAAGCAACACCACTTGCAATGTTGAAGTGCTGCATTCATGAATGATTCTACCTACTCTCTTGACGTTTTTCGTTTGTCGAAGAACATCAGTGGCGAATGTACTAATTTCTTCCCCAAAATTAGACTCTGTTCCAGACCCGAGGGCAGGGTAAAAATTTTGGTAAGTTTTCAGTGGAAAAAGATAAATTATTTCTTATATAGTGGGTAGATGCCGAAAGTCATTCTCTTATTGTTATGGAAAGGTTGTTTTAAAGATGAAAATCTGTGTGTTATGTAGAGTCCCTAAAGGCAAATTACCATAGACATTCGAGAATTAGACTCATGTATCTCAAAGTGTGATGATGTGAATTAAAACATAGCATTAGCATGAATAATGTGTAGCTCTTCCGGCTTATTATAAGCTTTTATTTTACTCATTACCCGATTTTAAAATATACGAATACTGCAGTCAACCTTCCGAAACAAAATAATGTATATTTCTCCTGAAGCTAAAGCCAAAAAAAATAAAAGCTCATCTTTTAAAAATTCGTTTTTAACGTAATAATTTTTCGGATTTATTTCCAAGAGATAGTGTCATATCTTTTTCCACCTGTGGTTTTATATCTTTAATAATTTCAGACTAGTTTGCGATGCTCTCAAATCTCAGTAAGTATAGGTAATTATTTCGAGATATCGTCTAACTCATATTAAAAATTTATTCCTCATTTCCAGCCTTTGAGAATTGATTGAAATGACACGAACATTGTTATATCGAAGTATATTCTAATCTATTGATGATAAGGAGAACGGAGAGTCAATTAGATCCAGAAGTTTCAAAAAATAAGACTTCATTTGCAGTGTAGTACATTAGTTCATGAGATGCAAATCTCTTGTGAATAGTACGTGATACGGCGATAAGACACTATGGTGGTTCTGAAACATCATTCAAGAATTAAAATTGAAATCTAAATAGAGCTATGGATAAAATTTTCATGTACATTTTATACATTACCTAGATAAAATTTTCTCGTATATTTTATACAGTTCTTTTGCAGCCAGCTTAGCTTTAGAATTAGTCTACAGGAAAAACCACATGGATTGAATAATTTTTGATTAAATAGGCCTCATCTATCTGCTCGAAGAGAAAAAGCCGAGAAACAAGCGCCCATCTAACTCGGTAATTTATGCAAAGCTCGAAACGAACACTCATAATTTAAAACTTTTTCAACGTGGTACATATTATGCATCTACACTTTTTCAACGATCTATAGGTGGATTTAAACATCCGTGAAATCCCCGTGGTCATTCTCGTTCTGCAATGATTGCATCTCGGATAACTTGTTTAGAACGTTTTCTCGAAAACGCGTACCCGTTCGTATAGAGAAAGGCAGAAAATAAAATCTCAATTACCCCGATTAAAAACACGTGTGCTTCTTATCACCACCAACTTTCAAAATCTGTCCAAAAGGGAGTGTGCCAAAACTTCCCTCTATTTTGAGAAAGTGTCAATTATAACTGCATTTTGAAAACCGTTTGAGGACAAAAAAGTAGCAAGAGGGAAAAGAACTCGTTTCAAAACAATTTCGAAGACAGAATAAAGTAGAGTAAAATGTGTGAGATGTGATTGGGAGAGGGGAAAAAAGTACTAGGCATGCCACAGGAATAAAAAAGTGAGGGTAGAGCCTTATATGTTTGAACTCAATTTTTTACTGGTGCTCACCAATTTAAAAATAACATTCTAAAAACTCTTGTGCACCAACCGTCACAAGAAAAAGTAGGTTTTCCAACAAACACATTCAAAATAATCGAAACACCATTAGTAGGGCTAATTATCTCAACCAAATTTGGTTGCATCACTATAATCAACCAGCATATGAATTATACTAGAGGCATAATTGTCATTTTCAGTGAGGTATAGGGTTCTCTTGCACAAATTTTTGATCATAGTTCTTTTATTTGAAGAGGTAGCTACTTTTTTGACATGAATGAAATTTTAGGGAAGGCTTCAAGAAATAAAATGAGCTTAAGAACATGAAGTTTGAGCCGTTAGAAGCTGAGAAAATTGAACAAGAATATGAGATCATATATTGAATTGGTTTAATTTAATGTTTTCAGTAAACTTTTCTTTGAAGATAACTAATAATCAGGCTTAAAAACAGTGAAATTTGTGAAAATAAAACGAATATTTTTAATTAGTTGTATTTACGATAAATTTTACTTACATTTAATTAAACTAGTTTGATGCACAATTTCGTCTTCTTCAATTTTCTTAGATTCTAACGGCTCAAATTTCTTGTTTTTTATACGCTTTTATTCTACTCACTCAATTTATTGAAGTACACCGGATGACCAACGTGAGCGCTGCTTTCACGTGTTGCGACACACGCACACATACACATTCGTTTTTATCAGTTGATTTTTTCAATTTTTGTTTGTTTCTGTATCAGAAAAAAAAGTGAAAAATTTTATTTTCTCTTTTGCCGTTATTTTTTTCTTCAAATTATAAAAGCGTATTTTTTTAAAACTCGTTTTTAACCTAACTTATTTGACTTACTTATTACTTAAAGGCTTCTCTAAAATTTCATTTATGTCGAACACAGGCATCTCTTTTTTAAGACAATTGCAACCAAAAATTTGGAAACCTCTCCTAAACTCACAATGCTTTTCGATGTGTGGGGTTGGTTTATGGAAGAGGGGTGTCTAGCTTCACTGAATGCCATGTAAAATGTAGTTTATTGCGCCTCTGGTATAATTTATATGCTCTTTGGTTATAATAAACGCAAAGGTGAGAAATTCTTTGGCATAAATTTTCCTTTCAGTATTTTACAAGATTAAATGGGTATGTGCCAATTATCAAAATTTTTCATTGTTTCCACAAAATAAAGAATTGAACAGTGTTGTTATATCTATGGCAGCAAAAGTCTATAATTGACACAAGTGAAAGTGTTACTTTACAACACTTTAGGGCTTGTATTGGAGTGATGCTGTATTAATATTTAATCAAAAGCTTTTACAATTCTTCGAGTTTTCCTTTTTCTGAACTGACACTGACATAAAAACCATTGAGTAGAATTTAGAACTAATGTTGAAAAGAACAGGTTCAAAACTGGAACCATTAAAATCAATTATAGCTCTCAGGAAAAACCTCTGAAATGAAACTTGATATGTAATAATAGGTATTCATGTAGGGCTAAAATTTTGTGAAAACTGTCAAGTGGGAGGTCCAATCTTCCACCCATTTTTTCGTTTCCAACTAATAACATAGGGAGAAACTGAATGTACATGTATTGCAAATGCTCACACCTCTCCAGTGAAATGTTGGAATTTTAATTGAGACAGCAAGTACTTATAAAGTTGTATGTAGGGGCAGGACATTGGTGACATTGAGTGAGTTATGGGTCAAGAGACATACTCCACCAATAGCAATGAGTCCAGTTTATATCATCAAGATGAAAGGTTGTGTAGCTTGGCTGTGAGAATTGAATGGATGGTTTCAAGTGAGATTCTTGAGTAGCAATGAATCAGTGGGAATATGTTGTGATGAGTTGGCAAAGTTAAGTGTGTCATTGGAGAAAGCCACGAGTGTTCCACTGAAGAATTAGTGTATCAAAATATATTGATTTTCAGTTTTTATAGCTTTCTTTAGCTTTTTTATTATGTTTATCAGTTTAGCAGAGTTGTTCCACACTAATCTGCTTCCTTCATTTAGGATTGAAAAAAGTGATGGTAGTTGGTTTGGAGCATTGGATTGTGCATTAATCAGGATCTCTTGGGATTGTGATCCTTTGGATGTTGCCGCAAATAACCATGGTTTGATAAAAAAATTGAGCACATATTTTTATTTTCGGTTATGTAGGTCTCCATAGGAAGTAACGCCCGTTTTAAAGATGCTGCTGTCGAGTCTTGTGGAGATGAAATCTTGAGTTTTCTCAGAGTAAGAGAGGTTTCTTTTAACTCTTGTGGGTTGGCTGCCGAAAAAGTAGATCTGGTTGACCGTGGTGACTTTGGTATTTCTTTTTAAGGAGGGTTAGAATCTGTGGCCAAAGTGTTAATTTACTGATTGATTCAGGTTGGATCCTAAAAGAGAGCAGTTCAGGTTGTGTGTTGTTGAAGCTTGGGAAGCTTGAAGTGCTTGAAAATCTGTATGTTTTAGTTAAGGGTTCTTATTTGATTCAACTAAAAGCATGTAGGTATTATCAATTAACGGATCATTGAGTTTGTTGATATTTTCTTTTTGAATTGTGAAGTCTAATTCAGAGGATTCCTCTGCCATTGATACTAATATGATTTAAATCAGTTTTAGGACAATCATCTGTTTAGTGTTCTATACTTTGTCGTTTAAAACTTGTCATTTTATCAAAAGTAATGAATATCCTGTATGATTTTCCATTGAAACGTGACAAAAATGAGCTGGATAGGTTTTGCAATTTTTTTGGATAAGGTTTACAATATGCCTTACATCTTTAGCTGACAACATGTTTGAAAATATTGTCTTTTGCATTCATTCTTATTAGAGATATTTTGGATTCTAATTTAATTTTCAGTTCTGTTTTCAAGAAATTTTCAGATTTCTTGATTATCTCTTTCTCACTTTAACACATTCCTGCCACTTTTTTGACATAGTGCTTATTCCATTATCCTTATACTTTAATGATCGATTAGTGTGCATCACTAGTTTCACAAATGAAAAACAAAACAGAACTGGCTGAAGAAAAGGAAGGAAGAAAAGAAGAATGAAAGTAACGATGATTTTAATAGGGTTTTTTTCATTTTGTGCCAAAACCTGAATAAAAGTTTGATTGAATAAAAACAAATTTGTGTTTTGATGCACTTCACTTCACTTTGTAGATAAGAGAACAGAAATGTGGAACAACAGTGTTGTATGGACCTGATGTAACTTGTAATTGCCCTTTTTTATACCTTCTGGGTTGCATTCAGAATGAACACGTGGGTAACACCCAGGCAACAATCAAAATACTTCAACTGTTCTGAATGGATTGGTTATTTTACCCTGGTAGGGTAAGTTTTATCCTGGTAAATATTCAAATATTTGATGAAGAGTTACCATGAAGATTTTGATTGCTTGATGCAGTATTATTTTGATAATGTAAAATATTTGAAAACAGTCTATTGTGTTTTAATTATTTATCTCGACATTCGGAGAAATTGCTCGTTTTGAATATAGTAAACTTGGGGTAAAATTTCAACTTTACCCTAAAAACCAGAGTTGTGTTGGTTTTTCATTCTAAACGCGCCTGTGTTCTGGGTTAATTGTATTGTATGTCTGTATCTTTAGACCGTTTCTATTTTTAATATTTTGTTGTATTAAGGAGATGGACGTTTTTTGTTAATCTTGAATAGAAGGGTGAGTTCTAGCATAGAATAATTGATGTTTGAAGATGTTTGAGTGATGTTTTAAAATGTTAAAAAATAATTTTTAATATTCATATAAACGTCTTTTAAATTTTAGAGCTATTTGAATCGATTATTTCTCAATTCGATGATTAGTTCTAAGTTTCATTTACTCTCCTGTGAAAGCCCAGTTACAATCAATCAATTTATCATCTCGTTTAAATTCCTCTCTTTTAGGCTAGCTTATTTTTAGTTATGCCTCATGTTCTCTCCATTATCAGTCTTGTTTGTGCTCTGTTTTCGATTGCATTTCAAAACACAATGTTCTCTTTTATTTTCTCCAATAACTTTTTTATAATCTTTCTTTCTTATTGTGTCTGTTTTTTCTAGACGATTTAAAGTTTACGACTTATATTTTGTATTTACTAACATAATAGCTGAAAATTTTTTTTTTCTCCAAGTACACAATTAATCTCATATATCTTTGATTTGAATTTTGTCAATTCGCTGTAGTAGGTACTCAAAAATACGGTAGTGAAAATCAACATTTGATAGCTTCTAATTTTGGAGAATTCTATCGATTATAATCGGAGCCATAATTCTCGGGTGAATGGACTGCGATAATAATTTCAACGAAAGATTTAACTTTCCAGTCAGTATGAGTGAGTAGTCCTTACATTATCAAATGTGATCAGATCGTATTCACGAACATTAAACCAATTATTTCGATACGAGTATAGAAAACATAAATTTTTGTAAAAAGTATTTTACGATTCTTTTCTTTGCCCGTATCAAAATTCCTCAAATCTTCTTGGTATGGTATCTCAACGAGCATGTACCAAACAGATAATAAAAGTTTTTTCAATCGTCTTTGTAACTACTCGTAAAAAATGCCGTAGAAAAAATGAAGAAAAAATAAAAGCTGGTGATACTATAAAAAGCAAGTAAACGCTAAAAAAGCTCTACTAAAATTTGTGCCATGAAAATCAATTTAATATTCTGAGCGGATGGATGGGCGAATTAGTCTATCATGGAAAACATTAATAACGCAATAATAGGCGAAAAAATTTGGCGATAGTGATAAGAGTAATTTCATAGATAATTTATTTCATATTTTCCTTAGGGCTTCTTTAGTGCGAGATTACTAAGGTACCTTAATGGTGATCCGTGCTTTTCGTTGTATGTATATTGTTGATCAGTTTTCTCCAAAAATTTCCCATTCAATATTGTTCGAGTTTTAAAATTATTAATCCAAAAATTTTTGCTTTGCTTAATTCTTTAACTTTAACGAGAAGTTTCAGTCTGAAAAATACGGCAGTTAATGAATTACGACTGAGATGTGTTTCCTGATAAGACACGTTAATTTTGACCCATTACTTTTCCATCTATTTACGAATTGCGACCGAGAAAAACATATTAATTGCTGCTAGTGTTTGATGCCATAAGAAATAAAATTGAAATATTTAACACAGCAGCTGCTTCATTAGAAAAAGTGGGTTTCAAACTGTAGAAAATTAGTTAGTTATGAAATGCTAACATATCATAGGTAATTGATGATTGTATAAAATTTTATGATTTTTGACCTAAAATGACACAGTTTAAAATTATTACCTCTTTCAAAATTGAAATAAAAATGGAATTTATGAAAGTACTTTCCAGCGGATTCACGCCAAAATTGGTAGCATGTTACAATAAATTGTGGTCCGAAATTAAGATTGTTATAGCAAAAATAAAAACAAAAATATTTCATAAAAGTTTCATTTCTATTCCTCTCATAGTTTTCTCAAAACTGTAAATCTAAAATTTAGACGATACATACATACCAGTGTAAGTATAATATATATAATAGTTATTTTTGATACAAGTGTATAAAGTATAGGTGATTTTGATCAGAGTGTGATGTTTTCGGTATAAGCCAAAGGCGAGTGATGCAAATCATCCGAGTATCAATCAACTATTATGTACAAATGCGTTGCAAACTATTTTTTGTTACACCTCCTCCCCCTGAAAAAAAAATTGAGATGAATTAGTATTTTTTCAAATGGGAAACATATAAGCGTAAACTAGCCGCCGTATTTCAACAAAACCTCGTCGTATAATGGCTATGGTGCCGGCCTGTGAATGTAGATATCCAAGAATCGAATCCTCATTGCAGAGAAACTTTTACAAAAGAAAATAAATAAGTAATTAAAAAACGATGATGTTAGGCGGCCATGTTTAGTAGCAGTTAGTATCAATGTATAAAATGAGGCATGTGCCCAGTGCGATGTACAAAGTACTTCATACAGCGATTCTAAATGGTTCTAAAATTGTTTACTTTATATAGTCAAGATGCGTATAAAAATGGCTACCATTCGAAAACCAGTTGACCGATTTCTCTCAAATTCAATACCAAACTAGTCCCTAGTAGTCTTCAACTGCCATAAAAATTTGAAGCCAAAATCTACTAATTTACTGGAGTTATCGTGATGACAACATGGTGGATTTGCAGCACTTTGAGAACCTCTTCCTCCGAAACTAACAGATGAATTTCAAAAATTTTAACAGGAATGTTTAGCCCATCAAAGCTTCTAACAATACCCCAATCAAACAGCGGAGGCTCCACAGATTTGCAAAAAGTGGAAATATATATACCTAATTATTGTGTGCAGAAAAATTTTAATGACCTATATATTCGTGATCTACGACTCATGATCAGCGCTTTTCCACAGGTCCCGCCATTACACTGAATGTAACAATTATATTTTTCTTAGGAAAATACACTAAAAGGCTGATTTTGGAAATTGACTGCGACATATATATACACGAGCCCACTTATTGAGAGTTTGTGGAGTTTCTGTTGTTTGACCTATAGAAATGAAACTTAGAGTATTGTTAGAAGTTTTCATGGGCTACACATTCGTGTTGAAAATTTTGAAATTCATCCGTTAGTTTCGGAGGGAGGGGTTCTTAAAGTTTGGGATACCTACTGTAACGTATATTTTCGTCTATCTTGAGAAATGACGAACATATTCGTTCACTCATTTTCAAATACCAAAAATGTAGATATTTATCAACAATTATCATCCTATAACTCTGTAAACAACCACCAAATTATTCGTATTTAATTTTACATATACAGATATACCTTCTGTATATTTATGACCTAGTTGTACCTGTCCCTCGAGTACTCGACGAGTCAGCACAACCCTATAATAACAACACCCTACCTCACTTTACCTATCCGACACGTACGTTTTCATACCCTGAACGAGTATATAATCCCTCGATTCAGTTGTATAGTTGTTCAGTCTAGTTCAGTTCTCCAACAGCTACTTCTAAGTACCTGGAACCTCTCTCGTAGAAGTCTCTGGTGAATAGATAGTCTTGCTTGTTGAATTGTAATTGAATATGTATTAATATTAACGTAGAAAAATTAACTGTGATGTACAGAATATTATTGTATTAAAAGTGTAAACTCACTCTTGTGTTTAAAATATTATTGAGTCTTAAACGAATGTTAAGGTCCACTATAGTTTGTGGATGTCTAATCTGAATCTATTTTAGAAATATTACTACTTTGAAGTACGTGGTATTTCGTGTATGGTGTACTCCCGAAAGTGGTCTTAATTAGGTACATTACAACCTCTTTTGGCCGTTACATTATTGGCGCCCAACTGGTCTGCTATTGCGAATCAAACTCTCGCTCTAGTACCTGCTCAACGGAATTGCTGAATTCAAGCTGCTGTTTCAATTCCTCTGGCTCGAAGTACTTTGCTCTAACCTTGAAAACTCTAGTCAAGTACTCAAAGAGAAACGCGTAAGGCGCGCTCTTGAGGAAAGGAAGTAGAGGTTAGCTGCGAGTGGAAAAGAACTAGTTGTGAAAAAGAAACTCGAACTTCAACGTCAACAAAGGATATTTATTATACAAAAGTGGAAAAAACAAAACGTATATACGGAAAGGTTGGCGAACGAGGTTTGGTGGACTGTGGCGACGAATTCTTCAAGCTCCTGTGCAAACAAAAGAAGAAAACAAAGTAATTATAATTCGCGTTCCTCCCTTAAATATAAGAAGTGTTAAATAATTATAAGTCGCGAAAAAATTTATTTTTATGAGTGAAACTTGGGAAAACTTATCCGAACCCAATACTACTAAAACTAATTTAAATTGGCTAATCGATGCTAAAAATTTTGAATTAATTAATGTATGTCAAAATTTGAATATCGAAGTCGATAAAAAATACTTTTCTCGTATAAAAACCCAAGAGGATATCCTATTAAAAATAAAATCCAGTAAGGAAATACAAAAATTATTAACCCCTGAAAATATAAAAATAATTTTACAAACAACACGAAAAACTCGTGAACAAATTCCCGAATTAGAAAATCCTATAATAAGAAAATATTTTAATCCTCCTTCTACTTCAACTCCACTTTTGGAAAATTGGGATAATCCCACACCATTTCCAAGAGCTAAAACTGCTATTAATCTAGTAGATATTACTGAGTGTTTAGAAAAATCTGACGAAGATTTTCTCAGCCCAGAAATTGAAACTAGACTTTTAGAAAATTTAATTCCCCCTTTAGAAAATAAAATGTCAGGAAAGGCTGCAGTAAATATCAGACCTTCCTTATATGGACACACCCCAACGGAAGACATCGTATCATTTTTAAACGGATTTGAAAATGAGGTGGAATCCTTCAATTGGGATGCAAATATGAAATTTAAAAAAATTAAAATCGCATTTTCAGGTCTCGCTAAACAAATATTTGAAGATAGAATTCAAACAAATCCCGAATGTAATAACTGGCAAAATACTAAACAGAAAGTTTTGGAAGTCTTTACGAGGACTAAACCCCAACTACGCGAAATATTATACGAGAGAAATTACAATGGTGAAGCTGATTTCTCTGCGTATATTATGTTTGTGAAAAGGATTCTAAAACAAATTGAACCCGATATAACTGAAGAAAAAATTATCGAAAAAATTATGCCTAACCTCCCCGAAAAAGAAAGAGTATTTTTAATAAAAAAAGAACCTAAAACAATTCAGGAACTTGATAAAGCTTTCTCTAAATATCTCGAATTTAAAGATAAAGCATTCGGACATATAGATCCCCTGTTACGTAAAAAAATTGACCAATTAGAAAAAACTATAGAAGAATTAAAATCCGGGAAAACAGAAAAGAAAACCGAAAAAAATGTAAATATAATATCATCCGACCCGATCTGGAAAGCTGAAATGGAAACAATGAGCGCTGCAATAGCGAACATTTTGAAATTTCAGGAATCCAGAAAGAATAATAAAAATTCCCAAAACAAAAATAATAATAATGAACAAAACAATAATAACCAAAATAATAATAATATTAATAATAATAATAATCAAAATCAAAACCAAAACCAAAACCAGAATCAAAATAGGAATAATAATAATAATTATAATAACAATAATAATAATAATGCTAATGATAATTGGAACCAGAATCAAAACTGGAACCAAAATAACCAAAACAGAAATTGGAACAATAACCAAAATTTCAATCCTAACTATAAAGGTAGAAATTTTAATCCAAATTTCCGGAGAAATAATTTTTCGAGAAATAATAATGGATACTACCCCAATAGGATTCCAAATTGGAACCAAATGGCTCTCCCAAATTGGAATAATGCTCCAGCATGGTCTGGAATTTCATTTAATACTCCCCAAAATCTCCCCTATGTGGCTGCTAATACTCAAATGATTGCCCCTCCGGCACCATTAATGGCAGCCCCACAACAAAATTATCTCCCAACATCAAACCCCCAGGCTTGCCAGAATAGTTGCTCAAAAAACTAAGTGTCCCCCTTACAGGTGATCTGTCAGCTGTAAGGGATGTCGCGAACAAAGAATCGAAACTAGTTAACAATGTGAGTAAGGAGAAGTTTCAAAGCAAAGGGTACTGCAGAACCCAATGTAAATTTCACCTTCCATTTGCCATTTATGGTAAACAAATACTTAGCTTAGTCGATCCAGGTTCAGAACAGACACTTATTGATGAAAAAGTTTTAAAGAAGGTCAATTTTACGGAACCAATTCTACCAACAAAAGTAAGATTTCGTGGTGCGGATAGTCAACCTCTTGAGGTCATAGGAGTAACCAATGTGATTTTTTCCATTGATCATTGTATTTACCCACATCCCACTTACGTCGTCCGAAATTTAGTAGAACCGGTCATATTGGGTTACGACTTCTTATCAACCCATAAAGCCAAAATGGACTTTTCGAAAAACAAATTCACTCTACCGTGTGGTGATGAAGAGCGATGTTTTGACATGCCTGAATGTCACAATTTCCCTATTGAAAAGGAAAATAAGTTAGGTTATATTAAGCCCTTTAAATATTATGCTCCCCAAATTTTTAAAATAGAGGCAAATTCGGTGCTAATATTAGCAACGTTGCCTGAACACCTGGAGTTTCTGTGTGAAACATCCATGGAAGAAAAAAATAATTTTTTTGTAATCGTATCAGAAGACACGATAGCGGCTGTTAATCATAACAACAGACCCCACGTGATCTATAAAGGCGAATACTTAGGAAAATTTGAATTAAGTAGTGCAGTAGAAATTGATTCCTGCCAAATTGAAAAAATAAAAGAAAATACTATTTTTAAGGATAATCGAGGAAATCCCATCCCGATTAATCCAAAATTATCGCTTGAACAAAAAATAAAAATGTACGAAATAATTAATGAATATAATAATATTTTTACGGGAAAAACAGATGAAGTTTCCATTTGTAAGGTACCCGAACAAGTTGTCCGAGTAGACGACGAAACCCCACTGCGGTGTAGAAATTTTAAATTCTCACACGCAGAACATGAGGCCCTACACAAACTGGTCGATGACCTAGTAAAAGTAGGTGTCCTAAAAAAACAAAAATCAAAATTTGAATCCCCAATATTTGTAAAAAAGAAACCAGACGGAGTCTATCGAGTATTAGTAGACTACCGAAGAATGAATCAAAGAATTATTATGGATAATAACCGTGTACCGACAATTGATATTATTTGGCCATATTTAAGACATAAAAAATGGTTACCGACAATTGATTTAAACAGTGGATATTTACAGATTCCTCTCACGGAAGAATCTAAACAATACACTGGAATAAATGTGGATGGAATTGGATATGTATTCAATTCCACTCCAATTGGTTTAAGTATATCCCCGTCCATCTTCCAAACTATCATGGATGACATATTCCATGATATATTCTGGAAAAAAATGGTATGTTATTTGGACGACATTTGTATTTTCGGAGAAACTTTCGAAGAGTGTCTTGAAAATACAAGGGAAGTATTAAAAAGATTAAATAAAGTAAATTTAAAAATAAAAACAAAAAAATGCCAATTTGCAATGAACGAAATCGAAAAATTAGGACATACGGTCCGATATAACGAATTACGTCCATTAAATAAAAATATAGAGGCAATAAAAAATTTAAATCCCCCTAATACGTTAAAACAATTACGATCATTTTTAGGATCAATAAATTATCATAGGAAATTAATTCCTAATTTAGCTAAAATTACTGCTCCTCTTACCGACTTACTAAGAGGAACAGATAGCAAATCAAATGCAAAAATAAAATTAAATCAAGAACACCTTGAAATATTTGAAAAATTAAAAGAAATTATGATTTCCAAACCTGTATTAGCAATATATGATCCAAAATTGGAAACCTGTGTAGAAGTTGATGCTTCGAAAATCGCATTAGGTGCAGTGCTGCTGCAAACTAATCCCGTTACGAAGCATAAACATCCAGTTGGATATTTCTCTGAGAGAGTCCAACCTGCCCAGTCAAAATTGTGCTCATTTGACTTGGAAATGTTAGCTATTACGAATGCATTAGCTCATTTCCGTGGATACCTACTAGCATTACGCTTTGTAGTATACACGGACCATAAACCTCTGATTTACCATCAGAAATTTAATACTCCAAGCCCAAGACTAATTCGATTAATATCTAAATTAAACGAATATAGTTTCCAAATTAAACATATCGCCGGAAAAAATAATTGTATGGCTGATATGTTATCTCGTCCGCATGATGAACCGGACGAAATCACATTTGAAAAAGGTGAATTTTTAGTAGATAAAAAATATGCTCTTCAAGACGAAGAAAAAAATGTGAATACTGTGTGTAGAATTCACAATGACAATTCGGTCCCATTAAACCCTGTATTCTTTCAGAATCAAAACACGTGGTACTACCCAAGTACAACGTCCCAAACATATTATTTTCCCCCTTCCCATGCATCAACCTTCCCATATTACCCTGTGGTACAAACCACAATCCCACAGAATGAGTTAAATCATTCTGAAAATTGTCCCAACAAAACTACTAACGTAGTCACAAGATCTGCTCTTAAAGAGGCAAACCTCGATAATCAGATCATCCCAACCCCTCCTGTGACCCCGGTTGTCACACAAATGTCAACTCCCGACATCACATTACCTCCCCAATCAGAAGGTCAAACTTCTGAATTCCCCCAAAAAAATTGAATTGCCCGAAAATTTAAAAACAATGCAGGAAAATGACCCGCATTGGAAAAATGTAATTTCATTACTAAATTATAACGAAATAAAAAAAGATACAAATAAAATACGAAAATTGAATCGTACTATACAATTATATTTTCTTGACGAAAATAATGTATTAAAGAAATTACCTAACCCAACCTCATCGTATGATGAAGCGGTTACAGTAATTCCCGAAAAATTGATTCCAGTAGTTCTAAAAAAACTACATGACGATCCGTTGTATGGAGGTCATTTCGGAATTAAGAAAACAAAAAATAAAATAAAAAACCAGTTTTTCTTTAAAAACATGGTACAAAAAAATTACAGAATATGTATTGTCGTGTCATGAGTGTCAAATGGCACAAAATTCCCCGAAAGAGGCTGGCTACCTCAAACATATTGAAATCGAAAACCCTAAACCGTTTTCACATTTAGAGATCGATTTCATCGGAAAATTTAACACCGAGTATGAACACTCGTACGTGCTTGTCGGTGTAGACAAAAGCACAAACTTCTGCACCATACGTCCAACAAAAAACCCAAATGCTCAATGCGTAATTGAGTATTTAAAGTTTATTTGTTACACGTATGGCACCCCAGGTAAGATTTCTTGCGACAACGGAGGTCATTTTGCAAATGAAACCGTCCGTAAATTCTGCGAAGAGAATAATATTAAAATTATTTACTCCTCGTTTTATTCCCCCCAATCGCAAGGACTCGTTGAAAAAATCAACGGAGTAATAAAAAAATCATTATCAAAATACGACCATTCAAACGAAAAAGAATGGATCGAAACAATTAAGAAAATTATTTTCGCATACAATATAAGCCCAATCGAACACTTAAATAATAAATCTCCATTCTACTTACTTCATGGATTTAATCCAGAAGTACATATACCAGAAATACCAGAAAATAATAATAATAAAACAACTCGTGAAGAAGAAATTGAAAATCTCCTTCAGACGAGAGAAAAAACGCCGAGCTTAGCAAAGAAAGCATCGGAAAAAAACGCAAAACACTATAACGCACACCACAAGATCATTGACTTCAAACCTAATGACCTTGTTTTGCTGCGTCAATCAAAAAACGTCGCGAAAAATAAAATGAAATATACCGGACCATATAAAATTGTTAGAAAGGTCAAGGATTTAAATTATGCAATTCCTATTAAAACAGACGATAAAACTGCGTACGACGAAACAGTTCACGTACGACGATTAATTCCGTATAAATCTCGTAATACAGACGAATTAAGTAATGAAATAAAAATAGAAGAAGTAGACGAAAACATCGAAAACCCCATCCCAACCCAAATTATACCTAAACCAAGGGGTCGCCCTCGGAAAAAACCAAAGTAACTATGTGTAAGGTATATTACCCGTAGCTTACTCGGTTTTTTCAATCACGATTTTTTCCTTTTCGTGTGGTGATACCCTTCGCCACTCGTTTGTTTCTCTCTCCCCTCCCCCTCTCTCTTCTTCTTTAAATAGGTTAACAAAAAAAATTTTTTTTTGTTTCCTTTTCCCACAAAATTTTCTAGTACGTAAAACTTGCAATGAAATTTTTTTTTTTAAATAAATATCGAACTATAAAATTATAAAAAAATAAAACTTACCATCAGCCCATGTTTCGGCGTATCCAGTAAGAAAATCGGCCAGCTGCTCACCATCTGATGAACTGCTGCTACCGGTGGACTCTGGTGAGGCTCCTTCCTCTGCGCTCCGACTCTCTGGCGAACTTCCGTCTTATGTGGAGATGCTGTCCTCTATGGATGGGGTATCCCACAGAAAGGAGTAAACGATTGGATCGGACAATAACCATCCACCTCTTAGGGTCACTGCACGTCCATGCTCACTGATGTCGTAGTGCCGGGAGAAATGGAACCCCAGCATCGAGGTTGACACGTCGAGACGAGGCTTGTGATGTTGATTCAGGAAACGGACAAACTTGGAGCAATCCACCCCGATTATTAGGTCCATGAGCTGGCACCTATCCAAGTGGACATACTCAACCGTCACAGTGTGATTGGTTTGTTGTGAAACACTAACCAACCCCACGTGTAACCCGGCGAGTATGCCCAGTCCGACCAAACCTCTGGTATCCAAATTGCCACGAAAGGTCAGTTTGATACCAGTGGTCCCGAAATCAATAGTCAATGATCGAGGATAGAAAATCCGCAGCTCGAAAAGCAACTCCTTGACGTAGGTCTCTGAATCGGGACAACACAGGAACCGGACGCTGTGGCTCCAGAACTGAAGATCCTCCTCTATCACCTCACCGGGGATACGATGAGGCTCAAACTCGTTCAGAAAAGCACTACGGTTACTAACTGTTGAAACTCGATAAAAGAGAGAAAAAAGACGATGGAGTGCAAAATAGAGCCTGGCCTCGCAGGGACAGCTCTGAAAGGGATGCATTTTCGGTAGAATCTGGTCCCCGAGGAACCAGGTTTCATTTACCTCTACTAAACCGGTGGAGGTGAAAACACAATCATTCATATATTTAATAGGCATGATAGGAAGCCTTGTGAATTAAGAAAAAATAAAAAATAAAAATACGATAAAGTACGAAAAATACACTTCACAGACACGAACAGAGCACTAAACACACAAAAAATGGCAAACGAAAGTCGAATGGATCGAGAACAGGCAAAGACTGAATACTAACTGCACTCGAATCCAATAATTTTATATTAATCAATTGACCGAAATTAATAATGTTAATGTCGGCAAAATTTGTATTTTCCCCGTACCCCAACTAAGTCACGTCGAAATAAATTCCTAAAATTCATAATCCATCTGTCTCGTAAATAACTTAGACGTTGCATTCTTTCTGTTTCAGAAAATGTATACGAATCTACTTTTCTATTTCGCAATAATTATTTCTTCGACTAGTATTGCGCAAAGAACATCGTCTGACCCATATAGGATTACGACGGCGTCAACTGGCGCTTATTTTCAAGAAATAAGCAATATTTTCGTATATTCGAAATCTGCCCCAATAATTTACTCCATTAAGCTAGACTTGCATGAATCAGCAGATAAATTATTGGAAACGAATTTCAAACACCGGTTGTGTAATGAAATAACCTGGAAAAATTGCAAATACGCAGAAATGGCGAAACGTTTAAAAAACACTATAAAAAATCTTAAAGAACAAAACATCGCGATGATACAAGATTTCTATTCGACACCATCGTCTATTCGAAGCAAACGAAGCGTATTCACCCCGATCAGATCTTTCTTCGGAGACGCGCTACGATTTTGCTGTCGAGTATTAAACTTTAGAGATGGACGAAACTTCTTGGCGAATGAAATCTCGTTGAAAGAAGAATACGATATTATAAAAAATCAGCTACTTATAGAGCATGCAGCCTTAGTAAATACGTCTACTAATCTGCATAGCTTCATTGAACATACAAATAATTTTATGACAAGATTTATCTCGCATACAAATTCTTTTATGGAAAATTCCCTAGAAGAACATGAACTTCTAATCTCCCTAAACTATATACAAGGATTCTATGATAACTATCTGATAAACACGTTAAGATTATCAAACATCCTAACGTCTTGTAAATCTCATATGATCCCATCTTCAATCATCTCAAAGGAAATATTAGAAAAAGATTTAGTAAAACTTTCGAAAATTACAAAAAATCTAGGACTTGACCTAGCAATCCCCATCAAAGATATTCAAAACTATTACCACGCTGAACTTGTAAACTGTAATTTCTTTAAAAATACGTTAGAATTAGAAATTAAAATTCCCCTAAAACAATTAGATTCAAAATACGAAATTTACGACTTTATTCCGCTCACATTCAAAAGTCATTCTAATGAATTGTGTAGCTGGGATCAAGAACCATCTTTGATAATTCATGAAATCAGAACAAATTCTGTACGTTATATTAGTGGAACCAACCTCCATTACTGTAACTCGGATAAACCATTATGCTTCCTTCCTTCTAATAGAGGAAGTGATAAATTATCGTCTTGTGCAAAGAATTTATTCTTCCAAGACCTAAACCAAAATTTACTACAATCTTGCTCATTTAAATGCAATCCTAATAATAATCAAACATTGGTGCACCCTATTGGGCACACCAAGTTTGCTATTGTAAATTTTAACTCTCTCGTAGCAACTAATTCCGTTACGAAAAAATCTGAAAAATTGAAATTAAATAATGATTCCCCTGGAACTTTCATTCTGGACGTACCTTGTCACATCCAAATTGAAGATATTGATAAAAATAACAAAAATACTGTAATTATCCCAATAGAAATCCCTTGTCTCTCTGAATCATTAGAAGAGACTATTAAAATCGAAAATCATTTACCACTTCTGTGGACATATTTTTCTGATTCTACAGAACCATTTGATCTTGCCATTGATCTGGCAACGACAAAGGTCTATAACCCAAATTGGAAAAACTTTGTTCCTCACACTGTTCCCATGAACAATCTGGAGAACAAAATTAAATCCATCAAACTTCATATACCCGATCAAAATTTCAATGATTATATAACTTTTATTAATGAAATGTTCCTAATATGGTTAAGTGCAATCTCACTTATTTTAATAATTATTATAGTATATTTAAAATTAACCTGCCACCAAAATTGTGTGAACCTAACAAAAAGCACAGCATTGTAAAAATTACGCAAAATAATACGATATACTAATCATTTATATATATACGTAAGAAAAATTTGTTACTCATAATTAATATTCGTAAAAATGTTATTCTAAGTATATATACTCATACTCGCATTATATGACGTAATTTTAACTATGCAGAATTATCTGGACATATGTATGTGTTGGGTAGACTTTGGAAAATTTTTTTTTCCTATTTTTTTTGTTCCCCCCGGAGAATTGTGTAACGTATATTTTCGTCTATCTTGAGAAATGACGAACATATTCGTTCACTCATTTTCAAATACCAAAAATGTAGATATTTATCAACAATTATCATCCTATAACTCTTTGTAAACAACCACCAAATTATTCGTATTTAATTTTACATATACAGATATACCTTCTGTATATTTATGACCTAGTTGTACCTGTCCCTCGAGTACTCGACGAGTCAGCACAACCCTATAATAACAACACCCTACTTCACTTTACCTATCCGACACGTACGTTTTCCTACCCTGAATGAGTATATAATCCCTCGATTCAGTTGTATAGTTGTTCAGTCTAGTTCAGTTCTCCAACAGCTACTTCTAAGTACCTGGAACCTCTCTCGTAGAAGTCTCTGGTGAACAGATAGTCTTGCTTGTTGAATTGTAATTGAATATGTATTAATATTAACGTAGAAAAATTAACTGTGATGTACAGAATATTATTGTATTAAAAGTGTAAACTCACTCTTGTGTTTAAAATATTATTGAGTCTCAAACGAATGTTAAGGTCCACTATAGTTTGTGGATGTCTAATCTGAATCTATTTTAGAAATATTACTACTTTGAAGTACGTGGTATTTCGTGTATGGTGTACTCCCGAATGTGGTCTTAATTAGGTACATTACAACCTCTTTTGGCCGTTACACCTACTATGTTGTCATTAGGATAACTCCCGTAAATTAAAAGATTTTGGCTTGAAATTTTTAGCAGTTGGAGACTATGAGAAACTGGTTTGGTATTGAATTTGAACGAAATCGGTCAACTGGTTTTCGAATGGTAGCCATTACAGAATTTGACACTTTTGGAAAATACACACTTACTCCGGTTGAGGTGCGGAAGAGATATTTTTCAGAGCAGCCACCTTCATTTTTTGCCAAATCTATGAAATTGCTAATTTATTTTTCGTATCATACGTAGTTGTTGTAAGTAGATTGTGTAGCCCCGACTTTCTGAAAAACGCTTCAGCTATCGCATCGATCCAAATTTTTTGCCAAGTTTACGATTTCTTGTCAAAAATCACCAGCAAAAGTGTCGAAAAGGAGAAAGCACGTACACCAAAAAATACTCGTTTTCGCCTTTTTTTTTTTTTATTCATTTCATATCTGTCGTAACATGATATCGAGAAGCACCTTTGTGTGGTGTACTGCTCTTCTTTTCCTGCTGCATTGTAGAAACCGATCGCTTCTTCAGTAATTTGAGCTTAGGGTCAGTTAACTAGAGAGTCAACCAGACGACGACGTTAATTTCGTATTCTGAACCACATATTATTGCAAAAAGTATCGTTCGTATCCTCTCTCTTTCAGAAGGAAAAAGTTATCGAGTGAGAGAGAAGGAAAACCATAAACCTAGACGTATTTTTTACAACGTAATTTTGTGTGTGTGTTGTCATGACAACAAACGATATTCGCGAACATTTTGGAAATTAACTCAAAAGTGGCGGATCTTGTTGCTAAAATCTCTCATTTTTCACAATCTGTTCTTCATTCTTTACTCGTTCTGTCTACGGTGCCAAAAATATTCGTTTAAAAGTATTATTTTATCATTAATCTGTATGTCCTCGTTGAGCACTTCATCCCGCTTTTTCTCGAGTACACTTCCTTCTGTGCGTGGATAGATTGAGGCTGAAGATTTGTAATGGTTTAATGGAAGAATTGGACGTGTAATAAATGTATTGTGCGTTTGCTATGTAGCCGATTTTGTAAAGATTTTCTTTGAAAATCTACCCGTTAATTTTGATCTCGTAAATCGACTTGGGGTTGATTGAGGGTACGTTTTTTGTTCTATGACCCAAGGAAACTTTGACCTTAAAAGATCAAATTCATCTGTATAAATTACATACTAGTAGATATACAATACATAATTGTATAACATTATTTTCTCGTTATCACGGTTCAGGTTGAAATTTTTATCCGACAATCTCGAAATTTGGTATGAACATTAACACCAACCAAAGTTTTACAGAAATATAAGTCGACCCTCGGGGAAAAAAAAAAAACTTCAAAATTAATTACACAAATTGCCACAGGGCACATTGTCGAACGCAATTGCGAAAGAATCATTATCCTATGATTATAGAGAGTTGAAATTTTACGGAGACATCGACATATATGAGATGAAGATTCTGTGAAAATTTGATTTGAAATCGTACACGGTTTTCCAGATATCATTAAAATTCTGTTCAGATTGTCCGATTTAAAATACCATCCAATTTTTTTTTTTTTTTTGTGCGGTAGTAATGACATAATTTAAGTTAAAACACTGAAAAAATGGGTATTCCATACAAGAATGGCATATCTTGAAATAAATCAGATATTTTAGATCCAATTTCACGAATCTTACCTTCAAGAATTTCACAAATCAAAATAATGTACTATTGAAATGATTAATTGATTAACTTATAAGATTTCCCTCTGGTCCAGACTGTTGTAATTTGAAATAATATGCCGTTTTTCAAAAACTGAATTACATCTTTCCAATATCAATACACAGTCATAATTGAGATGATTCACTAAAGCAAAAATTTGGACTTGTGCCAGATATGCATCTAACACTCTCTTATGGAGAATTTCGCATTGCTGGTCTGCAACTGAAAAGATCTCAACATAAAAGTTCAGCAAGTGGTCATAAATCAAAAATTGCATTTTTCAATTTATACCACTCTTGTGATTAAATTGTTATTCTCATAACTTACTTTACAAAAAATAGTGGTAGAAAAAATTAGTAAATTTTTTCTCTCATTGAAAAATATTATTTGATACATGCCCTAAAATAGATGTGTAAAACAGGTGGGAAGAGGAAAAGTTGTTTATTGGCTGTAAGCCTGTGGTTTTGTGTATTTTTGTGTTGTTACACTAACCAACTACAATAACTACAATTAAAAACCCATTAGAATGACGAAAGCTCATCGTTAGTAAGCAAAGGGAAATGTCAGTGTTGTCAGTGAAAGGGGAAAATATGAGTTCTTATTATAGCAATTTTCTGTGCTTTATCGAGTAGTTTTTGTTTTAAAGTTTTTCTTCTTCTCACAGATTTGCTGGAAAAATTGTTCTAATTTTTCAAAAAATATTTATCATATCAGATATCGAATAAAAAAATTTAATAAATAATTATCAACCAAAAAATTTCCTAGAAAATTGAAAAAAATTAAGGAAATAATATTCTTAAAAATGTTATGATCAAGAAAGACGCGTCGCATCACAAAGAGGTTTGATTCTTAATATCTTTTGAAGGGGTACTTCTAAGTATAGTCCCACCTCTTCATTCATATTGTAGTGAGTCGTATTTTTTAAAACAATGTTTCTAAATTTTATAAATTTTATTAAGTCTATATCTTGCTTTAAATTTTTTTTAAACGTCTGTTCGGTGATTCTGATATATTCTCTCATGCTAAACTCTAATCTGAGTCAACACTTTTTATTACTCTTGATTTTTAATTATAATTGTTCAAAACTCGTACTCTTGGAGTGTGAAAATATTCTGAACGCCCATTTCATCCTAATAAACTTTTTGTTCCCTCCTTCTCTTTCGCTGTACATTTATTTCTCCTTCTCTGGAACATCCTTATAACACAACCGTAGAATGGTGTAAAACTTCGGCAATAACTTAACCGAGAGGATGAAGTACGCAATTACCACTTTCAGTTAATAACGTAAATAAAAAATGACGAAGGATGCGGGTTGGTCGACGGTGTGACTGTGTTTCTATGACACAGCCTTCTCCAGGTTGTGTTTTGGAATGAGAGAAAACTGTTAATACGCTAACACCCTATAAATAAAAGAGGAAAACGGTCTCCTTAAGCTTTTCGACAACATTTCGCCGTATTTAAGTCGTTTTTCCGGTCTTGACTTTCCTTTTTCTTCTGCTCGTCCTCGTCATCATTTTGCGTAAAAACTTTTGCCAACTGGTAGTGAATATCTGGTGGTTAAAGTTTTGGGGTTGAAGGTAGGATGTGAGACGCGGTAAGGGAAGGAAAAACAACAGATAAAAACTAGTCTTCACGAGTGTAAAAAAGTGTAAGTGTTCAGACACGCTTGGCCGCCAAAATGATCATTGCCACAGGAATTTTAAAAGCCATTTCCATTAGGCTCAAGAAGGGGGAAAATGGGTGGCGACAGATGAAGCAGCTTCTTAATGAACTTAATTGTGTACTTTGAATACAGCTGTTTCTGCAGGCAAAAAAGAAAATTCTCGTACCGGTGAGGAGTAGTATTAAATTTAAACGTTAATGACAACGACGACGGCGACTATGAGGTTACCTTTCTTTTCAAGTAAGGAGAGAAGGTAAGGGAATTGAGGGGTGACGAACGAATGAAACTATAATTGCATTATTATAAATGACTTTCTTGGTAATTTCTTCTACTGTAAAAAGGGGAAAGAAGTAATAGGGTTTATGAAAGAGTTGGAAATAGATGTGGAGAGGAGAGAAAATTGATAAAACGCTCAGCTAGGTGAAATTTAGCTGAGATTTCATTCTTATCATTATATTATGTTGTGATGCGACGAGAGAATCGCGGAAGCACCTTGGGGTATATTTCTCCGAAGCTACGTATGGGCATTAACATGTTGTTAGTTGTGATTTAATCCCAAGATTTGCTGCATTGCCTTCCATTGAAGTTGCTACTTGCTTGATCTTTAATTTGCTTAGAAATTACGAAGAAATATTCTAAAAGTATGTTTAATTATAAACATTAAAAGATTTACCAATTATAGTCATATTTTGAACCTAAAAAAACCGGTAGACCAAGGATGTATAGTATTAGAACGATTATTATAAATTGTCAAAATCATCGATAAAACAAAATAATTCTGTTATATTTTTATTTATCGAGTACTGTAAATAATACTATAATGGCAGGTATAGTATAAGGATATTTAAATATAATTAACGGTATAAAAATATTGAGACATTTAAGTTAGAGGACATATTTGAATGCAAAGAATATGACCATCAGTTCTTAGAAAATATGTTGCATTGTCTAATTAAAATTTTTACTATTTTTTCATGTCCAGCGTGGTTGTAATTATGCTTATTAAACAAAGTATGATGAACAATCGAGATTTAATAACATGTCAATGCGCATGCGTGCTCCGGAGAAATATACCCCAAGGTGCTTTCGCAATCCTCGTTACCCAGGCGTTCATTCTGAACGCACCCATAAGATTTATAGAATATAGGTACCTATACTGCTGCCAACCTTCCTTTACGAAATAATGTTTATTTCGCATGAAGCTAAAGCTAAACAAAAAAACTAACGCAGCAATGCTTTAAACACATTCAGCAGATGGAGAAGTAGGCTAAGAGTAAGAGAGAGAGCTAACTTGAAAAAATTGCCAAACAATATTGATAGTAATACATATTTATATGGATATTAATGATATCTGACAAACTTGTCGATATATCGATATTTCATTGCTAGTTTTAGGTTATGCTGAGAACACCAATCCTTCTCCCATCTTATTCCTTCAAACACTGGACTAACTTATTCTGAATACTTTTGTACCTTTGCTCGCGGCTACACTGTTACACTATTCCGCTGCTCACTCGTCTATCTCTGTATATGTTCCTTTACCTCTTACACTTTATACCTTCTACATAATTCACAGCTCTACTGTAATTACACACACTTCTGAGACATTACTTTGAGTACATCTTTATTTCTTTCACACAATTACTCCGCTTCATCGATCCACAACTTCTACATGGTAGCATCATTTGGAAAAAAATTTTAAAACCCGAAACAAATTTAAAGTTTTTGTAGTTAAATTATAACATTTTTTAAAGTTTTCATGATTCATTTAGGAAACTTTTTTTAATTTTTTGTAATTTTCATGAAAATTTTTGTAATTTGAAGTTGGGTAACTAAGTTTTAACTTGTTCTTTGTTAAAAATTTTCTGACCACACCCTGATTTGGTCAAAAAGTTTCTGAATGCTGTAAACATTTGAGTTTTGTTTTGTCATTTGCTAAAAAGATTTTTTCCCTGTTCATGTACAAAAGTTAGCCAAGTTTACAAAATTCAAAGGCTGTTGTTGATTGCTGAACTTGTTGGGAACCCTGCTTGTGTAAAATCATTAGTTAATGCCCCATTTGTGTAGAACTAATTTGTCGAAGTTGTTAATTAGTTTAAAATTGTCTTGAGCTGTCAGAAATTGATTAGAAACCAATGTAAAAGCTTCAAACTGTCAACATCACATTGGTCTTCATCAATCAAATCATCACCAATCATCATTTGTTTCATCAAAATACTTCAAAATTTGTCCTAACTCACCAAAGTTTGTCTTCACAAAAACAAAGTGCTGTAAATCAAAATCAATTGTTCGCCCAGAATTCATCAGTAACAGTCCAGTCACTGCAAGAAAGTTTCAAACAATGTCAAATTGATCGTCAAAATCTGAAAAATAAGTCATTTTACTCAAAAATTGTATTTGGCTGAAAAGTTTGTTTCTCAAAAAAGGTATTTAAAAATATTTATTTGTAATTTTTTGTATTTTTGTGCTTATTATTTCTCGATAAAACAAAATTTTATGCGTATATTCGAAAATATCAAATTTTTTGAATAATTCTGGCTGTTAAAATTTTCAAAATTGGACAATTTTCAGCAGTTTGTTTGCAAATTATTGCAGCCACTTTTGTATGGGAGTGTACATTTTGTGACGCATGCACGGCTCATTTCATTCTTTCATTCATTCTTGTACACTTTATCTATTGTTCAGTGCAACAAACTTTCATTTATTTATCTTTAAACCATTACTACTTTTTGTTGGTGTGGTTTTCAAACATCAACCACCATTTTGCCTGAAGTTGCAATTTTTTGAATTATGCACAGCTTTGTCAATTGAACATTCTTTGTGTGATTTTGCTTATCGAACAAAAGAATTTTAATACAATTAATTTATTTTATTTAATTTTCTAAATTTATTTGGCACAATTTATTTGATTTTATTCAGAATTCTGATTTTATTTTAAAATAATAATTCGAATTTTTTTTCTTTCTTGAATTTTTTTTTCTTTTTGATTGAATTTTATAAATTTTTATTGAAATATGAAATTATATATCTTCTCTAAACATTTTTTATATTGGAAATAATTTATTAACTTTCGAATTTAGAGTTTCCCGATACTGAGATCAAGAATATTTTCCCCTGTTTTCCAATAATATTTTACCCAAAGGAATACCTTCTGCTATTTGCATTGTTTTAATTATTTATTTATTGAATTTTATTAAATTAATTTGGGTTGTAAAAGTCTTTTCTTTATTTTGAATTTTTTTTGAGGGAAGTGTCCAATCGCATCTGTGACTTGTGTTTTCTCATGCCCTACGTGTACTTTTATTTTCTTTTTTTTATTATTATTTTACATGGGAAACACACAGGACAAATTTTATATACTATTGTTACTATTTACATTGTTTGGTTAGCACAGGTATGGCAATTCTAGTCATGCAGCATTTTTTGGGAATTGTGTCTGTTGATTTTTTTCTCTTAAATTGTTTTTTTAATTTAATCACTCTATTAGTTATAGGTACTGAATCTAATGACAGCGTACCAAACATTGTTTGTGGAATAGGCTATGAAGGATGGCGTGCAAATGTAATTAGCACACTATTGGGTAAAAGATGTCAGATTGCTATCTTCCTGGGTTCTAAAGAGATAACCTATGTTTTTATGTCTCAAGAGGAAAGATTAAGTTCAAAATAGATTAAATTCTGAAGGAATCTCCACTTTTGTTTACACCTCCTATAATTCTGGCATCGACAATGAACCTGTAAACATGTCTAAATTAGAAAAAGGCAAGTCCATTACAGGATATTTGATTACAATGTACGGTGATCTTATAAACTGGGGAGTTTATTGCCAAAATATTCATGCATCTTCATCTACCATTGAGGAATTAATAGCTTTACACAATGCCTTTGAAGACAATGATGTAGCATGGCTTCTTAATCATGAATTTTTTCAAGTGGATATTTCTATCCAAGTACTCAAAGACAATATCTCTGTTATACATATTATTCTGGAGGTAGTCAAAAATTTCTCCGTGTGTTGATGATCAAATGCTATGGTTTAGCCCAAGTATATCAGCATAAAATTTTTGAATTTGGACCAATAGCAACAGAAGATCGACTCACTGATTTACTAACCAAAGCGTTATCCAGTAATAGGCATATTTCTTTAACACATGAAATCTTTAAATCTTCACATCACAATCCTTGATGATTCTTTGAACTCCATAACTTAATCCATAATCTGAAGCACCAAATTCAATAATTAATTTATTGCATAAATACCATACCCTTAATAATTAAGTATACTATACCTAAATGTAATCTATTCTTGGCAATCAATGATCTCATTCCTTTTTTGATCTTGATTACCTGAAACATACTTATTGCATGTAATTAACATTTACTTTATATACTTATAATCATTAGTGAATAATTAATGTACTTACCTTTATTATTATCATCGTTTCACACATAGTTATCATATCTTTTCCAAAACTTATTTTTACCATTTTTTATTCTGATTTTGATGATTTTCTATATTTCGTTATCAATGTTTATTTATTTTTCGTATTTTATTATTCATTTACAGCAATGTTATCAAATTTTTTTATATACAAAATGTAATGTAAATGTAAACAACCTTTAAATCTCTCGCATTTGTGCTTGGTTCAAAGGATTGCAGTGGGTGTTGAAACCACCAATCATCCTCCCTTCTCACTCCTGTAAACACTCGATTAACTTACTTTGAATACTTTTGTACCTTTGCTTGCAGCTACACTGTTACACTATTCTGCGACTCACTTGTCTATCTCAGTACATGTTTGTTTACCTTTTACACTTTATACCTTGTACATAATTCACAGCTCTGCTGTAATTAACACACACTTCTGAGATGTTACTTTGAGTACATCTTTATTTCTTTTACACAATTACTTTGCTTCATCGATCCACAATCTGTATAGGTTAAGAAATTACAAAAAACTATCGATAGTTATGCACATCTTCAACAAAAATATCGATCTATCGATGTCCTATCGCTGAAAACTGATTTTCTAGTGATTGTTTGTTTTCTGTTTTCTCAAAAAATACTAAACCAATGAGACTAAACTTCTTTCTGAGCTACTCCCTTACAATAACTGTCGTTTGTAAAAATTACAACCCTATCTGTTTGATGGTTTTCTCAAAACCATGAACACAAAATTTTGGGTGATATATACATACTAGTTGTCAGCTCCATTTTCACCGTGCTGTGAAAAAATGATGACTAAATCACAATTGGAAAAATTGAGAGTCCACACTTATCAGCACATTGGCAGCAGCCAGTAAAACTTTCTGGAAATCTTATCAGTAAGATCGTATTTAGTTAGAAAAAAAAAAAAATTACTGGCAGTGGAAAAAAGGTTGCTTCAAAAAGTGTTTTTGGCCCATATCTATCACAACTTTTACATTTTCAGAATTTTAGAATTTTGAAAAAACATATCTAGGCGTAATACTGATGCACCCTCATGCCAATGTCTTGCCTTGTAGGTCAGTGAGAAGTATGAAAAATAAATGTGGATGGAAATCCATAAGGTTTTGAATTTTGTAGAGTAGATAGAGAAACACATACATATATATATATATGTGGATTCTATGCTATAATACGCGCAATAATTGTATATGGTTATGTTTGTAAGAAAGGTTTTATTAGTTAATTTTGGTAGGCCTAAACTGTGTATGATTATTATGATTTACGCCTATTGAAGTATGAGTTAAATATTGCGACTCGATATATACGAATACAATAATACTGAAGGATATACCTAATAAATATATTCTCCTGCTTGATTAAAATTAACAAATTTTTATCTTTTTCCACTTCCAAATAAAGCTCGGTGAACCAGGTACTATAAATATATATTTAATATATAAAGACAAGGTGGCGTTCTTTGTCAGTAATGTTCTCCCAGTGTACTAAATAAAATTTTTTGAAATTCATACCACATATGAAGAACATCCTACAGGTGGTTTATAGATCATAATAAGTAAAATCCATTCAGCCAAACTGCTGAAATTAAGGTTTAAGGTTGTCTTGCATAGGTTTCTATATGTGAGCGTGTGTGTGAAAGTAATTTTAACATTAGTGTCTGTGTGTGAGGGCTATTGAAAATTACTTAGCAAATGAATAATCCAGCAAGATATGAAGCTATACATTTACCAACTGGTGACTTTGTTTATATTAATGTCAGCAGACTCATTCTGGACATTAATTTTTATTTTTTTTCGTACTGAAAGGAATAAGATAAAAAAAACTATAACACAGCAGCAGCTTAGTGAGAAAAAGTAGATTTTCAAAAAATGTAAAATTAAGTAGTCACAAAAAAGTTATTAATAGATCGTAATAAGTATTAGTTTCTGTTGGTCCAAAATTAGGCATTTAATGGGCAAAATAAAAACAAAAATTGTGTTACCGGAAGTACTGTGCAACCGATCCGAACCAAAATTTATATGTAGTTATAATAAATCATGGTGAATTTTTGTTTCAAATTTTGTAACTATTGGTCAAAAATTAAAAATTTTATAGCCAAAACAAAAACAAAAATTACCATACAGGAAGATTAAGGAATTAAAAAAATTATATAGGGAAACTTGAAAATTTTCAGTTGGGAATTTTTGATTTTCTCTTCCCCCCCCCAAAAAAAAGAAGTCTTTGGTATGTCACTGTGGGGACACGCCCGTATGAGGTATAGGGGCTCGGACCCCTCGACGACAGTCGCTGCCCCAAAGGGCAGGCAAGTAATTGTCCTTGCGACGTTAAACACACTAAATACGTTTGATTGTAATTACCTGCAAGTACATGCGGGTAATGTACGAGTACCAAATTGTGACACAATAAGACAATGTCACGATGCGTACATGAACCAGCCAGCCATCTCTTATCTCGGTAGGGGATGATGCGACTTGGCCGCCATCACAGACGTACGTATTTTCTTACGTACGTGTGTTTGTGTGCGTGTAAATAAGCCGTATATAAACCACCCGAACCGGCTCTAAAATCGCCAGTGTTTGCCTTGGTTTTGGCTTACCCGTACTTATGTACAAAGTGGCTGAACACGCTTAAATTCTGTAGAATTTCCTTCTGGTGAGAATATCTCTCACGACAAGGTATTCCACAGTCACTTTTGTTTGTTAAAATCTTTACTGAATGAAAGTTATGATCCATAGCTTCCAAAATCTGAAATCATTAAATGGAATGTTTCAGCATATGCCCAATGAAGTCATATAAAGAAAACTACTATTAAATATAGGTGCTTCATCTAACCTCTGCCTAAAGTCTTTTTTCAAGCTTATTTCCTCATTTTAAAAGCAAGAAATAGTATCAATTCATAGAAATTATCACATATTGATAATAAAGTACAAATACTTATAAGGGCATATCTTTTGAAGAAATATTACCGTTAAAATTCTGAAATCTTCTAGTTTCTTACTCAATTAAGAAAACTTAGAAAATAAGTCAGATATTTGGTGATATTTTGTGGCATTATTGTCTAGCCCGTCTGTTGACGGGTACTTCAGCTTGTATATATATGTTTACAGGTAAAGTGACGTACTTTTTGGGTCGGTACATTGTAACCCACATTTTTATCGAGAAAAAAGAAAGATAATGTTTTGTCCTTTGGAGGCTTATCATACAGGACATACTGTACCTTGAACTATATAAAATTGATCACTTACCATCTCTCAAGTTGATATTCCCTCTTCAACCCCCCAAATAAAAAAATAAAAAAACTAAACTGCCCTTATATCTTTTGAAACTGTAGTTAATAGTTGGAACATGTTTAAATTAATGTTTTTGTCGCTTAGCGAGGAACGTTAAATAATTCGAATAACGTACAAGAAAACATGGATGGATTCGGTTTCCATCGTTTAAAGGGCGCAGTTTTCTAAATTATAGCGTGTAGAATACAGCGTATGCTGTTTCCGAAATATTCAGGAAAATGTGCCAAAAAATCACCTTTTTCTTTCTTCCTTTCTTTCGTATGTATAATCTGCACGTCTGTTTCCGACATTTTTGGGGGCTTTCATTTTTTTTTCTCTCCTTTTTTCTATCTCGTGTGTAGAGAGATTGCTCTTGACATCGAAGTGGCGTACATTCTTGAGTTTAGGTTTGATCTGTACATATTTACTTTTTTCTTCCCTATGAAAGAAATAAAATGTTCGATTTCCACCCTTTGTAGTCTGAAAAAGAAACGCTTAATGTAAAAATCGAAGAGGTTTCGAATCATTTGGATTTGTTAGTTGACAACATCGGTTCTACGGCCTTGTATTGAAGCACTGAGAACCATTTCACTCTGAAAGGAGGAGCAAGTAATTCATTTTTCAATTTTTCTTTATGAATTTTCCCAAAAAGTCTTGATGATTCTTAAGTAGGGATTTCAATCCCACACCATTTTAACTATTGCAGGTTCCCAATTCTCATTTTGTGAATGAAGGGGTCTTGCAAATGGTGCGTTAAAGAGTTTTTTATACGGAAAAATGTCGGTAATTCTAACTGAGAAAATCTCAAAAATTTAAATTTTTGACATATTTTCTTAAAATTATGATTTAATTTGCTGAAGGCAGCTGGATTTTAGAGAATCCCAGAAAAGTACATATTAAAAAAGGGGACTTAGATTTTTTTTTTATTGTGAGTCTGCTCACACTTTTGCTTTAGAAAAACATGTATTAAGGACGAACTTTTTGAAGAGGATATGAAGAAAATTTATTTATTGTGTTCGGAGTGTTATGGTTGAAAAGAATTTTTGGTAAGGAATTTGTAAAAAAAGAATGTTGAATTACTGTAAATTCCGCTATATTATCACAGTAAATTTATAGTATTATTGGAATTTGAATTTATTAGTTATTCGGTAAAATATTGAGAGATAAACTTTGTGATTTCATAATTTAACATTTAAAGCCGAAAATAGTCGGTACCCTCTTAATGATATATTATGATGGCGTGGCGTATGGATATGACGATACACGCTTGCCAAATTGGCCTTTCCAGACACCGTACCTTTTGCCCTTTTGGGTTTGTATTATAAAGAAGCTTATTGGTGTTGGTGAGAAAAAATAAAAATTCATATGTGATTACGTTTGGCTCAAAAGTTATGTCCAGTGATTATGGGCGGCATGCTCCAAAGTTCAAAAATTGGAACTAACCCTCAAAATTTTTTTTTGTTTCCTCTATTTTTTTACCGACGTTCTAATGGTTCGATGTTTTTGAAAAAAATCAGGCGTATACCGGTGCTGAAGGGTTTTCTTTCAAATTTTTTTTAAGGTCATCAGAGGTCATTTTGAGTCTTTAAATAATTATGAAAATTACAAACGTCAATCAAAAAATTAAAAAAAGAGGTATACAGAATTTTATTTTTATCATCTTGTAGATATTTGTTTATATTACTACCGTGAATTTTTTCAGATTTTTTGGTTTGGTGAAATATGCTTAAGAATGAGAATTTCTTCATTTTTAGCCAAATTTTGGCTAAGTATTTTCTATTTTGAAATTTTTTTTCTTCAGTAAAATTATTCAGGCAATTTTAGTATCTTGAAGCAGATACTTCTACAATTTCCTTGCACTTGATTTCATCCGGATCAATCGAGTAGAACCTAAGATAATTGGAATTTTGTCTTATTGAAAACTGGTAGAAGTACAATAATTTGTTTCTTTTTTGGAGTTTAGATAAACCAAGAATAAATTTTATTAAAAAACAAAAACAAACAAAAAACCGACTACGTTAATGTGATTGAAATTGATATGCCCAAATTTATGACAATAATTTTTTCAATCTTTAAATTCTCATTTTCTTCCGTTACATTCTTTTAATTTTCAAATATGAATGGCCTAGAACATTCTCCGGATGGTCAGGAAAATTTTGAGCCTACTTTTATTAAAATCTATTAAGTCAGATACTTGTTCTGAGCGGAAGAAATTTTTTTTCACGGATACTTCATGATGTTTCCAGTTTTGTCATATACTCATGAATTATTCAACAAAATACTAAAATTGAGTGATGAGTAGATACAGGGCCGCATTCAGCTGTATGCCAGTTTTTATGGATTTTCGATGCGAAACAAAAAATCAGGTACCTAGGTATACTTTTTTATTCCTGCGTTTCTTCTGACCAACTCCAGGTTTTTTGTTTACTTTTTTTCCACCTTTCTTTCATTATTATTATTTTTTTATATTTGGGGTAAATTCTGCTTTAGGAAATTGCCTACATTTACCTAATTATAAATTTGGCACTGAATGAGGATATTACCTTTCTTATGTCTATGTGGTTAATGACTTACTTTTGTAAAGTTATTCAACTATGTCCACCGCGTTTTTAATTGACCTCACAAAATGGTTAGAGGTGGGTATGATGAAAATTATCCATTTCATGAGAAAAAAACCGATTGGTACCATTTTCCCATTTTGACTTAATTTTTTTATTTATATTTTATATTTTGTATGTATGTATGTATGTATGTATGTATATACATACATACATACATACATACATACATACATACTTATGCCCAGCATACTTATGTGGTTCAAAACGCTACTTACTACAGTAGTAAGTGGTTCATTTTTGGATCCACATACGTTTTTTCGGATCCACTTACGTTTTACCTTATAACTGGTGTTGTATATACTTTTTTTTTTTTTTTACATCATCTTCTTCATCTTTGTCTCACCAATCAGATGGACTTCTCAGATTTTTTCTCACATGATTGGTCAAGTCATAATATCAGTTTCAAAGAACATTTTGCGGATCCACATAGGTATGTTTTACATCTAGCAACTTTTTGTCTAGTTGAATGCTTCTCACTCTAGAGGCGCCAGTATCGACATACAATTTGATGTATGTACTTAAGTGGTTCCTGCTATTTTGCAAGGTTTAAGTGGTTCAGAAATGTGGCAACTTTTGTGGAGCCTGTTAAGACAGTATAATTTAGTTTATTTACATACAGCTTTCTGAATAATTTCATTCTCTGTAAAAACCATTCTATGATTTGAAAAAAAAAATTATTTTTCGATACATTTGTATAGGGAAGAAAATAATCAAAATACTTGAAGATTCCAAATCAAAAATTTAGTAAAAATTTGAAACTGAATTCTCTATTTTCAACTCATTTTTCAAGGCATTCATATAAAATAATTCAAAATTCAAAAAGCTTGACCTTAATTTTTTTTTGGTCTTTAATATAAAATTTTTGGCACACTGGCTATGGAGACAGGCCTGAAAGCAAAACAAATGGGATAGATAATAAAGAATACAGATCCATGATTGGCGCTTTGTTATACTTATCTGGAGGCACAAGGCCAGACATATCATTTTCTGTGAATTACCTCTCTCAATTCCAGAATTGTTCTGTTGATATTAAGGAAAATCACATACAACGAATCATCCAATATCAGAAATCCACCATTAACATCGCACTAGTCTATCGATCCCACTCCGAATGAATCTCCACTTTTGTTGATGCCTCCTACACTCCTGATATCGACAATGAACTTGTAAGATTCTCTGAATTAGAAAAAGGCAAGTCGATCACAGGATATTTAATTAAAATGTACAGTGGCCTATTAAACTAGGGCGTTCATTGCCAGAATATACATGTATTGTCATTTACCACTGCTGAATTAATAGCACTACACAATGCCTTTGAAGACATTGAAGTAGCATGGCTTCTTAATTATAAATTTTTTCAAGTTGATATTCCTGTTCAAGTATTCGAAGACAATATTTCTGTCATACATGTTATCTCTGTAGGTGGTCAAAAACGTTTTAGGGTGTTGATTATCAAATTCTAAGGTTTAGCTTAAGTATACCAAGATACAACCTTCAAATTTAGACAAATAGTTGCAGAAGATCAACTGATTTACTTACCAAAGCATTATCCAGTAAAGAGCGTATTTCCTTAACAAACCAAATCCTTGAATCCCCATTTATTGATCCTTAATGAATCTGTGAACTCTAAAACTTAATCCATAACCTGAAACACCAAATTCATGAAATAGTTTTGCCTGAATTTAAAATATGTAATAATAATCAAAATCATTATATCTGAATGTAACCTATTCTTGACATTCAGTGATTTCATTCCATCATCAATCTTGTTTATCTGAAACATATATATATATATGTAAGAATATGTATTCACATTCTTAAAATAACCACAGTTTCTGTCTGTGTTTCGCACTCGCTGATATAGTGAGTTGCAGAGATCTCTCATATATATATTAGATTTGTATCATATTCATCTATTGATGGATTTTAAGTATGGAAAGATGAAAGATGTGTCTACATGATTCTTCATTATTTTCTAAAGAGCTTACAAATCCATCAATACATGCCAAGCTAGTGGGATGATCTTGAGGAAGACGGAATGCTAATTAGTAAACGATCAGCTCAGTTCTTTCCCTAGCGCGGCTCCCCCTCGAAGAATGGGGATGTAAGAATATGTATTCACATTCTTAAAATAACCACAGTTTCTGTCTGTGTTTCGCACTCGCTGATATAGTGAGTTGCAGAGATCTCTCATATATATATTAGATTTGTATCATATTCATCTATTGATGGATTTTAAGTATGGAAAGATGAAAGATGTGTCTACATGATTCTTCATTATTTTCTAAAGAGCTTACATATATATATATATATATTGCATGTAATTAATATTTATTCGTTTATACATATAATTAATCATGAATAATTAATATACTTACCTTTATTGTTATTGTTTCACATATGGTTACCATTTTTTTCCAAAACTTATTTTTTACCATTTTATTCGGATTTTAATTTTTCAATATTTTGTTATCATTGTTTTTCATTTTCACATATGATTGTTTATTTATTTTGTAGGACATAGAGGTTTCAAGACGGTTTTATTTTTGATTTTGATCTCATTTTTCTTAGTTTTTCTATCCATAGACTCGGGAGAAATAAAAATTATTGTACTTTTATTAATTTTAAACAAGATTAAACGTCTGTTGTCGTATATTCTACTGGAAGGATCTAAATGAAACCAAGTGTAGAGAAATTTTTGAAGCATTTGTTTCAAGATACTGAAGTTGCTTTAATACTTTGAGTGAAAAATTAAGAAAATCTCATTTTTAGGTATATTCCAACGATCCAAAAAGTAAAAAAAAAATTCATGGTAGTAATACGTATAAATATCTACGAGGTGATGAAATAGTATATTTCACTACATGAGCGCAAAGTGAGCAATCCTCGATAGTTCGAGTTTGCAGTTAGAGCCGTAGGTGAGTGCTGCAAACATTGAATGAGTGGGGGGAGCTCACTGTGCGTTCACATTGCGAACGCTATTTGTCCCAACACATCGGCTGCAAAGTTAGTAAACGTATCTGAATGGTTGATGGGCTGAGCCAAAAATTTTGGTAGCGGGAGCAACTACTGGTTTTGCTCCCTTTTTCGCATTTTTGCTCCCCCTATCAAAATTTGATCATAGGTCACGAATTCATAATTTTGCGCTTCAAAAAGAAGATTAAAATCACCTTCTTTTGCGATATGGGTTGGGAAAATAAAATGTTGTGTCCTTTTTTTTAGAGGTCGAAGTAACCTTCGATGACTGAAAAAAACTTGAGAGAAAAGTTTCCAATACAAGCATATTCATCTAACAATATTAGAACGCCAGTAAAAAAATTAAGAGTGAAAAACCACATTTCTGTGCCCCGGCTGAGAAGAGAGAAAGGGGACAAAGGAAATATTAATTTTGTTTTGTGTTATCTTGTGACCAATGAACAAAATTTTCAGTTTATTCTAATTTTTAAATTAAAGGGAATTTTGATTATCTTAACTAGACATACCCTTTAACTTTGTTGAGGCACAGAGTAAGTTATGTGGTAAACCCCCATTCCCATTTACGAATAAACTGTTTCGAAGAAATTCATCTACCGTTATTTGGATTTCCTTTCAATTTTTCGTTATTTTATTTGAACCTGAGATATAGATATCTACTTACAATCATCACCATCTTTGTCTGAGACTGGATAATCATCTTAAATATCAGAACTTCTAATAGAGTGCCAATAAAAAACATTATTCTGAAAGGTAATAACGAGCCTATAAATATACACCTGCATGTGGTAGGAATATCTCTGACAAATAATTTTGGGCAAATTAATACGTTGAATCGTAAAATAATATTGTATTTTTGTTTTCAAATTTTCGTTGAGCTACCTGGCACTGTGGTAATGACGCGGCTTATCACCTCAGTCGTGCTAGATTCGAATCTCGCATGGGTTCAAGTTTTGTAGAATTTTTTTTTTCTTTTTCTTTTTATCTTTTTCATAAAAGGATTTGTTAGGTTCTTCGGTTTTTTTTTAATTGTTTTTTCGAAATATTTATTTTTAAATTAGACATTTTTGTAGTTACCATGAATTCAAATACTAGATTCACTCAAATACTAACTTCACTCATTACATAGGCGGTGGGATCTTCTGAGCAGATGTGGGGGGCTAATCCATGGTAAGTATGTCACTTTGGGGGCGATAGTGGCGCGGAGACAAAACGAGTGGGGTGAAGCCCCACCGCCTGAAGTTCATTCTACCAACATATAAAGTGGTATGCCTTAGCCAAGGCCCCTGCATCGTTCGAAAGAGCCTCCCACTGGTACTATGCTGGCGTATTTTATGCTCATTAACACACGTAAGAAACGGTCAAAAAATAAATTTGCCCAAAATTATTTGCCAAAAATACAAAAATATTTTCACCACATGCATGTATATATTTATAGGCACGTAAAGTAATATGGCAATGGTTGGTTGATATTTTTTACAGCACTATCAATTTTTTTCAGCACTATCAATTTTTTTCAATCCACAATTTGTAGGTTTATGGTTTAATTTCCAAATCAGTTTTTTTTTGGTCAAGAACCGTGTGCAAACAATTTTACTTTTCACCACTGGTGAAGAAAGTAATAATTTCATTGGTTTGATTTTTGTATAAACTATACAAGTATTTCATAAATAGCTCTACCTATGTATTAATGGCACAGTTGCGTTATATTTCGTTAGAAATATTTTGGCTGCTTTGGACCATTTCCTAATTTTTCTGAACAGCACTGTCTGACTATCGATTACAAAATATTCGTACTTGTTAAGACCTCTTAATCAGTGTCATATTATCTACTAGTGTGCGGATTATGCGTTCGAACAGAGCGGCAAATTTTTGACCTCAAAAATTTATTTGCTTTGTTCTTTTTGAAAAACATGAAAGAGAATAATTGATTATATCATACACAATATTATATGGGCCAATGGAAATGAGTGAGAATTAAAAATTCAATCAGAGCGGCAGTGGGTGTTAATCTGGCTCTGCTCTTATTTGGAGACAGCATTGTTTTTATACGTTTTTATTTAAGTTATTAATGGGACGAAATATACCTTAGTTCTAGTTCTAACTACTGTAATTTTTTATTGCAGCAATCAGGTTCGGTGCTCACTCACTATGTGCCAGTGTGCTAGATTTCGCATAACGTTTTAAACTTATGAAAACGTATTGGGAATATCCATTCTAGTGATTCATGGAGGAAGAAAAAAAAAACAGTTTGATTCTACCTGCTGTTTTATACTTTCCAGTTTCCTTTTCTGTTTCCGCCTAGGTCTTTCTTTTATCCATGGTTGGTTCCAAACAAGTTTCAAAAATGAAAAAACTTAATCAAACGTAATAATAAATTAAAAAAAAAAAAACAAGAAAACAATAACAACAAAATTACGGATTGATCCAATAATCCCCATTGGACTCACGCTACTGCTTAAAAATCTATTTCAGTACCAGTCGATATAAAGGTTTTACTTTAACGGGACGAACGTTGAATAAACGCGATGGTGTATTGAAATACAACCCTTTTGGTTGAAAAAAAAAAAAAAATCAACTATCCAAATTCCATTAATTTACCTTATATCTTTTTAATTTCGAAAATCCCTCATGGGAATTATTTTCTCTTCTCTCAGATCGTACAATCAATTATTGATTTAGTAGTATATTATACTACGTTATATTAATTTGTTTTTCGATTCATTAATCATGGATGAAATGATTTTAAACCAATTTAATTTGTTTTCTGTTTTGTGAACCTTTTGTTTTATATCCGCCTCGTAACCCTTTCCAAACTGTTGCTAATATGTGGTCTAGATCTTTGACCCTGTGTTGTGGATCGCCTAGTGAAAATCGTAATGAAAAGTGCACAGTATAATAATTTTCGAGGGTTTGAATCTAATTTATCCATTTACTGTGAGAATATAAAATCAGTTTGGCCAATCAACCTAGAACAATAATTTTACAAAATAATTAAATCAATTAAATTTGTTCCTTTTAAGCCTTTTCTACTTCTCTGTTTTCGAAATTGACATTAATTGTGAACCGATTTCGCTCAAATTCAATACCAAACCAATCTTTAATAGTCTCCAACTGCCATAAAAATTTCTAGTCAAAATCTTTTAATTTACCGGGGTTATCGTGATGGCAACGTGATGGGTTTGCAATACTTTGAGAACCTCTTTCTCCGAAATTAATGGATGAATTTCAAAAATTTTTAACAGGAATGTATGGCTCATGAAAGCTTCTAACACTACCCTAAGTTTCATTGCCGTAGGTTAAACAGTGGAGGTTCGACAGACTCCCAAAAAGTGCCAAAATGAAAAAAAAGTGGATTTATATATATATTGTGTACAGAAGAATTTAAGTAACCTATATATATATATGTAAGTAATTTTGAATGAAATATGAACAATATCTCGATTGCACTAAAAGAAGTGAAAATATATTTTAAGAATCAGATAATTTACATACTTAGCATCAAACTTATTTCAACTTACCTAAAAGAAGTGAAATACAAAGATTAAAAAGTTCATTACTCGATTACAAAATTACTTAAATCTTAGATTGTCATATTACATAGTTTAGCAGAAAATTACTAGAAAGAAACGTTTTGATCGTCTACATTATAAGACGGACGTGAAATAGCCAGTTATTTCTAAAATACGTACACGTATTTTACATCCCCATACCTGAGAAAATTACGAAACAAAGGGGAGTAATTTGGAAACATGGAACAAATTTGACTCTTTCTTCTGATAACCAGCATCTACGCGATATATTACATTTGACAAACTTTCAGTTATTTTGAACGGGCCCGTTCTTATTTCATCGAGTTTATTTTTGTTTAACAGATTACCATGATTTACATAGACTAAATCGCCAACTCTATAAGAAATATCTTTTCTCTTGGAGTCAAATTTTTGCTTATTATAATTATGACTTCTCTGGGAATTTTCAAATGCTAATAACCTGTCATTGGTCAGATCTGTTACGTTAGGCATCGGAATATCTTTTGGACATAAATTTACTTTAATATTATTCATTAAATAATTTGGTGAAAATAAGGTTGATGAATGAATAGTATCGTTATATTCTTGAACACATTCTTCTGCTAAAACTGACCAAGGCTTTTTTTTATTTATTTTGTTTTCGTTAACTTTACAGCGTATTCTATTCACCAGAGTTTGATTTAGTCTCTCATTGAGACCGTTGGAGAAAGGACAGTCTACGGCTGTAAAAATTAATTTGATATTGTGTGACTCCAGAAATTCTTTAAATTCTTTTGAATTTATTCCGCCGTATTGATCCGCCAGAAGTGTCTCTATTTTCTGTCCTTCTCTTAAAATTTTACGTATTAAATTTATAAAATCTGTGGCTTTTTGAGTTTTTGATGGTAAAATGTACGCAAAACGTGTGAAATGATCAACTAATAAGTGTAAATATTTTTTTGAAGTATTATTTCCGTTAAAGCCACCTATTGTATCTATTGACATAATCTGAAACGGTTCAGTCGCAGGGCCCAACTGAGATAGAAAACCATAACGAAAAGATGCTCTGGACTTATTTTTAGTACAAATAGCGCAATTCTGACAGAAAGAGGTAATCAGTTTGAAAAAATTTTTACAATAATAAATTGGAATAAGATGGAACGAAAGCTGCTTAGGACCAATATGACCAAATTTTTCATGAACTATCTTTATTATTTTAGTCGCTAAATCTTCTGTTATCAAAATTTTATTTTTACCTCTAATGTTCATGAAGAGTATATTATTTTTTTTTATTACGTTATTTTTTTGGAAATAGTCTCTTGAAAATTTATTTTGGTCCATAGCTATTTCATTAAATTGAATAAAATTTACTATTTTAAGTTCTTTATGCGTTTCAAAATGTTCGAGGACAGGGTTACGCGACAAACAGTCGGCCTCCTGATTCTCGGAACCAGGTAAATACTTTACTGAAAAATCAAACTGAGACAAGTAAAACATAAGCTGACCAAGTTCATTATCAAATTTAGAGTTTACGTTCAGATTCTCAAGCGGTTTATGATCTGAATAAACGACAAATTTCTTTCCAAGAAGCCAATGTTGCCAGAACATTAAGGCCTCTTTAATTGCCAGACACTCCAAAAAAATCGCCTTTTTCTTTTTTTGATAAACATTTAACTTTTTGGAAAAATAAGCGACTGGCCGAAAATTTCCGTCTTTCTGTTTTTGTTTCAGGATTGCACCAAGTCCTTCCAAACTTGCATCAGTGTATAAAACTGTCTCCTTTAAAGGATCATAAATAGCTAAACAAGGACTTGAACATAAATAACTTTTTATCTTTTCGAAACTATTATGGCAGTCTGTTGACCAATTAAAATCTACGTTTTTCTTCAATAAATTGTGTAACGGTTCTAAAATATGTGCAGCCTTTGGAATATATTTCTTATAAAAATTAACCTTCCCTAAAAATTGGCGCACATTCTTTCTATTTTGAGGAATGGGAAAATTCTTGATAGGGAGCACATTATCAAAAACAGGCTTAGTTACGTTATTGCTAATTATGTGGCCTAAATATTTTACGTTATTTTTGGCAAAATTACATTTTAATAGTTTCAATCTAAAACCTTCTTTTTTAATGGCCATAAACAATTTATCAATGTGCTCCAAGTGTTCCTCAAATGTTTTTGAAAAAACTAGAATGTCATCAATATAGTTTACACAAAAATAGTCCAACCCGTTACGTCGGATAATATTTTGTAGGATCCTTTGAAAAATTGCGGGAGATGTTTTAAGGCCAAATGGCAAACATGTCCACTCAAAATGGCCATTTTGTGTGACGAAAGCTGTTTTATAAGAATCTTTTTTGCGTAAGGGAATAGTCCAAAAAGCGGAATTAATATCGAAAGCTGAAAAATAAACACAATCCCTAGTCTTCACAATTAAATCTTCTATTAATGGGAAAGGTTGACTTTCAGGTACAATAAGCTTATTTAATGCCGTAAAGTCGATACATAATCTGTTCTTCTTTCGAACGCCAAACTCATCTTTTTTAAATGCCAGTGTAACTGGAGCCGCAAAAGGAGATGTAGATTCCTGGATCAGACCATGGTTTAACAACTGGGAAATTTGAGATTCAATTTCCTTCTGATCAATAGGATTACATCTGTACGGCTTGCGAGATACATACCTATGCTCAGTCAATTTAACCGAAGCTTCGTGGTTGTGTACACAACCCGTATCAAATTTGTGTTTCGCAAAAATAGATTTATGTTTTTCAATTAAATAAGTTATTTTATTCTTTTGGTAATTATTTAAATGATCCAAATTTGCCTCGAATTCATTAATTTTAATAGATTCATTAAAATTTACTGTAAACGGTGCAGACTGAACTACGGTTCCGAGATCAATTTTTTTATTATTATCCATTACGTTAATCTGAGAGATATTCAATTCATGGTCTTGGTGTAACCCAAAATCCTTTATCATATTTAAGCCAATCAAAAAATCATAATCAAAATTAATCGAATTTATCACAAAAACATCTACAAATTTGACGATATCAAAAATTTTTACTTTGATTTTTACGATTCCAAAGACTGAAGCCGTACCACTGACCATTTTAAAATTATTGTTGCAAGAGTTAATTTTTATTTTATTTTTCCTTGCAAATTTATAGTTTATTAATGAAATATTTGAGCCGGAATCATAAATACCGTTACATAATATAGAATCATTAATTAAAAGACGTAATTGAATCAGTGGTACCGTTACTCGTTTTTTGGCAAGTCATCTGAATTATTGATTTCGGACTCTATCTCCAAATTATTTACAGATTTTACTTTGTTAATTTCATTTTTTTTTGAGTCCTTAAACCAGCAGACATTTTCCGAGTGAATTCTACCAAATTTCCCTAATTTATCACAAATCGAACATGTTTTTTTTTTAGGAGTAAATTTCTTATAATTAGTAATACCATTAACATTTTGAACAATCGTATTTGTTTTTTTTGACATAGTCGAATTTGCATTCTCAGAAGATGTACGACGAGCAGGGTTATCAGCATCATATTTTTTTAATTTAGAAATTAATAATTTTACCGAAGTTACTGAATTACGATTCAATGAATCTTGAATATGAGCCGGCAAGCCTAACACTATTAAATTCAGTAATACATTTTCAGCGATAAAATGGTCTAGATCTAACATTAATTTTTCTTTTTTTATAACGTATTCTATTAAGGAGCCCGATAAATATCGGAAATTGTAAGCAAATCGGATCGGTTTCCAAGATACGTCACCGAATGTGGCGATAAGATCCTCGTGCCATAGAGCCCAGTCAGCATCAACACCAATTTTCTTTTGGGTACTCAGGAACCAGTCATTCATTGACGTATCTAAGCAAAGGTGAAAAACCTCAATAACTCTGGATCCAACAAGAGAAAACCGAGCTACTTCTTTTTCGAAGCTAACAGCCCAAGCAACTACGTTTGAATTCTTGGATGTTAATTTATCGACCAGAAAATGTTTCATTATTTCTTTTAGTGATTCCTGTTTTTCCAGTGACACTACCGGCGCGACAGACGAAGAACCAGTCTCTACCGATGACAAAAAATAATCAGAAAAGACAAAGTTACCGTCATCATCCAGATATGATTTTGCTAGCTCCTCAGACAGGCTAACATTTACAGTGCGATACTGTCCGCGGGCTTTAAGCGCATCTCTGGCAGCTTTCATTGAACCCGTAGCTAACAGCTTGGCATGAATAGTCAGCGATTGAAATTCAGGAGGAAAAGCGTACCACATTTCATCCCCTGGTTTTCTAACTCTTTTTATTCTGATAACAGTAGATTTCCCATCAGCAGCAGCCTCAGCAAGCATGAAAACTTGTAATCGAACTGGCGACATCGCTGATCAAAGAATTAATCTTTGTATTTGTAAGTAATTTTGAATGAAATATGAACAATATCTCGATTGCACTAAAAGAAGTGAAAATATATTTTAAGAATCAGATAATTTACATACTTAGCATCAAACTTATTTCAACTTACCTAAAAGAAGTGAAATACAAAGATTAAAAAGTTCATTACTCGATTACAAAATTACTTAAATCTTAGATTGTCATATTACATAGTTTAGCAGAAAATTACTAGAAAGAAACGTTTTGATCGTCTACATTATAAGACGGACGTGAAATAGCCAGTTATTTCTAAAATACGTACACGTATTTTACATATATATTCGTGATCTACGACTAATGATAGACGCTTTTCCACAGCTCCCGCCCCCATGTCCCGCCCTTGCACGGAATGCAATAGTTGTGTTATCCAAAGGAAAATACGCTAATTGTAACTTCTTTTTGTAACATCAAGAAAAAGCAATATCGGAGATTTTGATTTTGAAAAATATTTATTCGTGAACTCTGTATTTATCCAAATCCCGAATGACTCATTGATGTATACGAGTTAATTGGTACTCTTCTCAGGTGTATATAAAATTAAAGTAATATAATTTGGACTTCCGAAGGAATTGTTGATGATGTTGGTAGGTATATGTACATATTTGGAATACTATTAATTGGAACTGTAGTTTCCAACCCTCGGTAAATGGAATCAATCCCGCCGAGGAGCGCAAGCGTATGTTCAGCTTATTATGCTTATCATAAAGAGGAATAATGAGTGACTGGAGCAGGTGGTAAATATGTTGAACAGTGGCGGAGACTATCATAAGAAAGTATTGAAGAAGTATGAGGTAAATTGAAAGGATTAATTAGTTGATAATAACCTAATGATAACTTGATAATAATTGTTTTTACCTTGCTTAGCTGTATAATGCTCCTTCAAATTTCTATCATTATTATGCAATGATCACCATAATCCTTTATAATAGTAAATTACGCAATAAAAGTAGTGGTTATCAGAAATACTTATGATTACTGGCACCATATAAGGATAGTTGAAGAAGATCAGGTAAGCGCTCTGAAGGTAGGGAAGAAACATTGTACAGGGAAATGTAGGTATAGATCAAAGGCACGTTTTGGAGAAGCCGAAAGAGCTGGAGAAATAAACGTAGCCGAACGTCAAGGATGTAACTCTAGAAGTGAGAGTTTTTAGATAGAAGGGGAGATAACTGATCATAGTTGCTTTCTAGGGAAGGGGAAATGCGCGAAAATTGCGGAGTGATTTGAGGAAAAATCCAATATTTTTCTTCAAATTTATTTACAAAATTGAAGTCGTTTGGATTTCATGGAAGCAACTATAAAATTGAAAAAAGTTTCTTATCAAAATTTTTCCATACCCTTGCTGCTATAATTATGGAGTTTTAATCATGAAAATGAAAAATTTGTTTTTTACTGGTAAATTTAGTGTGTATTTTTTGTAATTGCGTTACATGATTTTTCAAAAATCTTACCGGCTTTTAAATTCACCCCTTTCCTGGATGAAAATATTAGCAGATGACGGTAAGTACAACATTACATCTTGGGTACGTCCAGAATGAACAACCAAAACAACCATGGTTGTTAAGAAGAAGTTTAAATATTACCTCAAGTTTACCCAATTTAAATTCAAAACGAACGATTTCTCCGAATGTCAAAGTAAATAATTGAAACGCAATGGATTGTTATTAAATATTTCACGCTGTTATCAAAACAATACTGCATCAACAAATCAATCGTTAGGGTAATGTTACCCTAGCCGGGTAAAACAATCAGTCTTTTGAACAGTTAGAGTGTTTCAGTTGCTACTCAGGCGTTTATTCTGAATGCACACCAGTTAATTATTCTCCGAAACCTATGAAAACGTTTCCATTTGCGCATGTTTTGCAAAAACAAGACCCAAATCTATTATCCTCGCGTTGATATAACCAAGATATAACGTAAATCAGTACCATGGTAAATGAATTCACAATATTAAAATTTTTCATCTTAATCACCTACTATATCCTTCGACGATCTACATCATTTGGGCGGCATCAAAACAGGTTGTCATATGTAGGTATATAGATTATGACAAATGATGTTAAACGTGCTGATGTTTATTCTGTGAAAATACGTTCAATACTTTTATATACTAGAAAAAATTATATTTTTCAATGTTGTTTTGATCTCCTCCTTTTCTTCTTTTTTTCTCAATTCACAGTAACAAGGAGTAACCGGAGCAGATTTGAGAAATGAGTGTCATCGAGTATTTAGTTTTACTATATTTTACTTCTTTTCCCCCTTTTTTCTTTCTCAGATAAAATTTATGAGACTTTAATTTTTAACACCGCGGTTTGTATGACGACGTTAATGAATAATTATTTTACCAGAACTTGGCTAGGATATCGTCTATTATTTATTGTATTTCGTCGCCCAAATCTTGTAATGGGCATATATATGACTAGATGAAAAGAATAAGGTGGCAAAAACAGAAAAAGCATAAAAAGAATGAGAAATAAGGGTTACGTTCGCAGCACTCTTTTGCTTTTTCAACCCGTTTAGTTCCGATGAATTAGTTTCCTGTAATTTTGGTGATGAAAGTATCGTAGGCCTTTGTCGTATAAATATTGTTCTCTGAGTTGTTTCTTTTTTTGCGTTGTCTGATCGGAATATTTTTTCTACGCTATCGCTAGTTTAAAATCGAGAGTCACTGTGTAGATACTTGTTTCGCAAAGATATTGGGTTATTGCGTAGGTATTCATCATCGTATGATTAGAAAAGTTGATGTGTAGAAACCTTTAACCTGCTTAAGAGTTAGTACAGTATGTTTGAAGATATTCAGGTTGTCTTTTTTATGTAGAAATACATTTTTTGAACACTGTGTTAAAGTTTGTTGTGCTTAATAGTAGACATCTGTAGAGTGAACTTCGGGTCGTAGCTATATTGTGTTGGTTGATTGTGATCATTTGATCATCTTTCTTCAGAAACCATTCACTAAACCAGTAATATATACGCCATGTTAAGACGTGGTGGTCATGAGGGTAGGTATACATAACACATTTTGTAAATGTTTATAGGCAGGGCCGTAGAGAGGAAATTTGAGCCCGGTGAGAAAAAAATTTATGGGACCCCTATAAAGTTGAAAATTGCATCTATGTACAGGTGTAATATCAAGAATTTATCTTTGGAAGGACTGGTAAAGCCTATTTCGAGAGCACAAATTTTTTTTTTTTTTTGAAAATTTCAGACCTCTAAAAATTTTTTCTTCCCCCTCTCGTCAGGCCTATTTATAGGTAGTAGACGGAGAATTCCTTCGTTAATGAGAGATTTGGACAGATCTTTTCACTTACCTCGTTGTTAGTCACTCTGGTAAGCGTCTACTTCTTATAAATGTTACATTTAAAGTAGTCTCAAATGAAAGTTACCAAAAGCAAGTTTACTATTTTCTACTCCAAAACTAATTTCTATACAGACATGGAAAACCTCCTTCTTTGAAAAAACAAAACCTGTATAACATCTATGTGATTGTTGTAACGGCCAAAAGAGGTGGTAATGTACCTAATTAGAACCACTTTTGATGTTACACCATACACGAAATATCACGTACTAAAAGCAGCAATACTTCTTAAAATATTTCAAGTTTATCATCCACAAACTATAGTGGACCTTAACATATAGTAGAGACTCAATAATATTGTAAAACACACAAATGAATTTACACCTTTAATTAAATAATAATTTGTACATCACAGTACATATATTAATACATTAATATTTATACATATACAATCACAATCCAACAGGCAATACTATCTGTTCACTAGAGACTTCTACTAGAGAGGTTCCAGGTACTTAGAAGTAGCTGTCGAGGAACGGTGTCTTTTTCCATTGAATCGAGGGATTATATACTCGTTCAGGGTATGAAAACGTACGTGTTGGATAGGGTAAGTGAGGTAGGGTGTTGTTATTATAGGGTTGTACTGACTCGTCGATTATTTGAGGGACAAGCACAAGTAGGTCATGAATATACAGGTGATATATCTATATTCATAAAATCAAATACGGGTAATTTAGTGGTTGTTTATAAAGAGTTATATGTTTATTATTGTTGATAAATATCTACGTTTTTGGTATTTGAAAATGCGTGGACGAATATGTTCGTCATTTCTAAAAATAGACGAAAATATATTTACACAATTCTCCAGGGGGAACAAAAAAAAATCGGGGAAAAAAAAATTTCCAAAGTCTATCCAACAAGTATGAAAGAGAAAAGAAGAAAAAAAATCTCTTATTGACTATGCATGGTTAAAATTATGTCATATAATGCGAGAATATATACTTAGAATAAAATATTTTACGAATATTAATTATGAGTACCAAATTTTTTTTTAGGTATATAGGTATTTAGTATATAGTATTATTTTGCGTAATTTTTACAATGCTGTGCTTTTTGTTAAATTAGCACAATTTCGGTGGGAGGTTAACTTTAAATATACAATAATGAAGATTAAAATAAACGAGATTGTAATTAACCACAATAAGAATATCCCATTGACAAAAGTTAGATAATCATTAAAGTTTTGGTCAGGTATTTGTAGTTCAATGGATTTAATTTTGTTTTCCAAGTCGTTAATGGGAACAGTGTGGGGGACAACATTTTTCCATTTGGGGTTATAAACCTTTGTCCTTGCTAAGTCTATAGCAAGGTCAAAAGGTTCCGTAGAGTCGGAGAAATATGTCCAAAGAAGTGGTAAATGATTTTCAATTTTAATAGTCTCTTCTAATGATTCAGAGAGACACGGGATTTCTATTGGGATAACTACTGTGTTTTTATTGTTTTCGTCAATGTTTTTGATTTGGATGTGACAACGTACATCTAGAATAAAGGTTCCGGGGGAATTATTATTGATTTTTAGTTTTTTGGATTTTTTCGTAATAGAATTAGTTGCTACAAGGGAATTGAAATTTACGATAGCAAATTTGGTGTGTCCAATAGGATGCACTAATGTTTGGTTATTATTGAGATTACATTTAAACAAACAGGATTGCAGTAAGTTTTGATTTAGATCTTGAAAGAAAAGATTCTTTGCACATGAAAATAATTTATCACTTCCTCTATTAGATGGAAGGAAGCATAATGGTTTATCAGAGTTACAATAGTGGAGATTAGTTCCACTGATGTAACGTACGGAGTTTGTTCTGATTTTGTGAATAATCAGAGATGGTTCTTGATCCCAGCTGCACAGTTCATTAGAGTGACTTTTGAATGTGAGCGGAATGAAGTCGTAAATTTCGTATTTAGAATCTAATTGTTTTAGGGGAATTTTGATTTCCAATTCTAAGGTATTTTTAAAGAAATTGCAGTTTACAAGTTCAGCATGATAGTAGTTTTGAATATCCTTAATGGGGATGGCTAGATCAAGGTCTAGATTTTTTGTAATTTCCAAAAGTTTTAGTATATCTTTTCCCAATATTTCTTTCGAAATAATCGAAGAGGGGATCATATGAGACTTGCAAGACGTTGGGATGTTTGATAATCTTAACGTGTTTATGAGGTAGTTATCATAGAATCCTTGTATATAATATAGAGAGATTAGTAGTTCATGTTCTTCTAGGGAATTTTCCATAAAAGAGTTTGTATGCGAGACAAATTTTGTCATAAAATTATTTGTATGATCGATAAAATTATGCAGATTAGTGGACGTATTTACTAACGCTGCATGTTCGGTCAACAGTTGATTTTTTATAATGTCGTATTCTTCTTTCAACGAGATTTCATTAGCCAGAAAATTTCGTCCATCTCTAAAGTTTAGCACTCGACAGCAGAAGCGTAGCGCATCTCCGAAGAAGGACCTGATCGGGGTGAATACGCTTCGTTTGCTTCGAATGGAGGATGGCGTTGAATAGAAGTCTTGAATCATAGCGGTATTTTGTTCTTTAAGGTTTTTTATTGCATTTTTTAGACGTTTTGCCATTTCTGCATATTTGCAATTTTTCCAGGTTGTTTCATTACACAACCGGTGTTTAAAATTTGTTGCTAATAGCCTGTCTGCTGATTCATGCAGATCTAGCTTAATAGAGTAAATTATTGGGGCAGATTTAGAATATACGAAAATATTGCTTATTTCTTGGAAATAAGCGCCAGTTGACGCCGTCGTAATCCTATATGGGTCAACGATGTTCTTTGCGCAATAGTAATCGAAGAAATAGTTATTGCAAAATAGAAAAGTAGATTTGTATACATTTTCTGAAACAAAAAAAATGCAACGTCTGAATTATTTACGAGTAATTAGATTATGAATTTTAGGAATTTATTATGACATGCGAATGCTGGGGCGAGGAGAGAGATAGATTTTTGCAGACGTTCGAAACTACGAATTTCGGTCAAATGTTTGGTATAAAGTTTGTTAAATTTGATCATCAGTTTGAGTTTTACTATTGTCTGAGTTCGGTTCATTAATAGTTTTCCAGTTTTTCTCAATTTTTTTCTTTCGCGTAATTTGTTATTATTTTTCCATATTTCTTCCGGATTTCTATTTTGTTTCGTCGAACAGTGTTTTTAGTGAAGTGGAATTTTTGTAGTTTTCTTTCACTTATTTTTTCTTACAATTTTGATAGTCATGCCCGTAATGTACATGAACAATCGAGTTTTTACTTCTGTTGGATCGGTGGAAGTGAACGAGACTTGGTTCCTCACCAAGATGCACCATTTTCAACATTGTCCCTGTGAGGTCAGACTTTATTTTGCTCTTCACCGTGTTTTTTCCCTATTTTATCGTGTTTCCACAGTTAGTAATCGTAGTGCATTTTTAAATGAGTTTGAGCCTCATTGTATCCTTGGTGAGGTGATAGAAGAGGATCTTGGTTTCTAGAGCCATAGTGTTCGATTTCTGTGTTGTCCAGATTCCGAGGTTTATGTGAAGGAACTGTTATTTGAACTACAAATTTTTTATCCTTGATCTCTCGTCATTGAATTCAGGACCACGGGCATAAAGTTAATTTTTCGGGGAAATCTGGACACCAAAGGGTTGGTATGGTTGGGCATACTTGCTGGACTACAGGTAGGGTTGGTTTGTGTGTTGCAACAGACCAATCATACCGTGACAGTTGAGTATGTCCACCTGGACAGATACTACTTACTAAATCTGTTGACAGGGGTGGACTGCTCCAAGTTTGTCCGCTTTCTGAACCAGCATAACAAACCTTGTCTTGATGTGACAACTTCGATGGTAGGGTTCGATCTCTCCAGGCATTATGATGCTACTGAGCACGGCTGTGCCATGTTCCTGAGAGGAGGGTGGCTATTGTCTGAGCCAATAGTCCACTCCTTTCTATGGGATACCCCGTCCATAGAAGATAGTATTTCTTCTGCGGAAGGCAGTTTGCCAGAGAGCTGGGTTATGGAAGACGGAGCCTCACCAGAATCCACCAGAGGCAGCAGTTCGTCGGATGGTGACCAGTTAACTGAGTTTCTTTCTGGATATGCCGAGACATGGGTTGACGGTGAGTTTTTCTAGTTGTAATTTATTTATTTCAAAAAAAAAATTTTATACCAGTAGTTTTGGAGAGAAGGGAAAAAAATTATTGTCCGAAGATTAAGCGTAATTTTAGGGAGGGGTCAGGGATAGGAGAGTGGAAGGAAAGAATAAAAAAAAAAATCGTGGGTGAAAAAACTCATAGATGCAGGTAATATACTTTACACACATCTACTTTTGTGTTTTCCAAGGGCGACCCCTTGGTTTAGGTAAGATTTGTGTTGAGATGGGGGTTTCGAGGTTTTCGTGGTTTTCATCGGAATTTATTTTAATATTTGTTTCGTTAGTATTACGAGATTTATATGGGATTAATCGTCGCACGTGTACTGTTTCGTCGTAAGCTGTTTTATCGTCTGTTTTAATACGGATTATATAATTTAGATCTGTGACCTTTCTAACAATTTTTTGAGGTCCGATGTATTTCATTTTATTTTTCACAACATTTTTTGATTGACGCAGCAAAACAAGGTCGTTGGGCTTGAAGTCAATGATCTTGTGATGCGCGTTGTAATGTATTGCGTTTTTTTCCAATGCTTTCTTTGTTAAGCTCGGCGTTTTTTCTCTTGTTTGAAGAAAAGTTTCAATTTCATCTTCACGAGTTGTATTATTTTTATGGTTTTCCGGTATTTCCGGTAAGTGTGCTTCAGGATTAAATCCATGAAGTAGGTAAAATCGGGATTTATTATTGAAATGTTTAATCGGACTTATATTGTACTCAAAAATAATTTTATTAACGGTCTCGATCCAATCTTTTTCGTTTGAATGGTCGTATTTCGAGAGTGATTTTTTAATGACACTGTTGATTTTTTCAACGAGTCCTTGTGATTGGGGGGGGGGAGTAAAAAGAGGAGTAAATAATTTTAATATTATTTTCCTCAAAAAATTTGCGAATGGATTCATTGGCAAAATGACCTTCGTTGTTGCAAGAAATTTTTCCAGGGGTGCCATACATGTAACAAATAAACTTCAAATACTCAATTACTCATTGAGCATTTGGTTTTTTTCTTGGACGTATGGTACAGAAATTTGTGTTTTTGTCAACACCAACAAGCACATACGAGTGTTCGTACTCGGTATTGAATTTCCCTATGAAATCGATTTCTAAATGCGAGAATGGTTTAGGATTTTCAATTTCTGTATGTTTTAGGTAGCCAGCCTCTTTCGGGGAATTTTGTGCCATTTAGCACTCATGACAGGACAACACATATTCAGTTATTTTTTGTACCATGTTTTTGAAGAAGAACTTTTTTTTTATTTTATTTTTAATTTTTTTTATTCTGAAATGACCTCCGTACAACGGATCGTCATGTAGTTTTTTTAGAACTACCGGAATTGATTTTTTTGGGAATTACAGTAACCGCTTCATCATATGATGAAGTTGGGTTAGGTAATTTCTTTAAAACATTATTTTCGTCGAGAAAGTATAATTGTATTGTACGATTTAATTTTCGTATTTTGTTTTTATCCTTTTTTATTTCGTTATATTTTAATAATGAAATAACATTTTTCCAATGCGGGTCATTTTCCTGCATTGTTTTTAGATTTTCGGAAGTTGATTTTTTGGCGGGGTTCAGAAGTTTGATCTTCTGTTTGGGGAGATGATGTAATATTGGGATTTGTGATTTGTAGGGAGTCGGGAGTTACAGAAGGGGTTATTTTGATCTGATTATCGAGATTTGACTCTTGTCTAAGAGCAGATCTGGTGACTACATTCGTAGTTTGATTGGGGCAATTTTGGGAATAATTAAATTCATTTTTGTGGACTTGTGGTTTGTACCATGGGATAATATGGGAAAGTTGATGCAGGAGAAGGGGGGTAGTAGTAGTTTTGGGACGTAGTATTTGGGTGGTACCACGTATTTGGAATTTGATAAAACACAGGGTTTAATGGGGCTAAGTTGTTGTGAATTCTACATAAAGTATTCACGTTTTTCTCTTCATCATTGAGAGCATATTTTCTATCTACTAAAAATTCAACTTTTTCGAATGTAATTTCGTCCGGTTCATCATGAGGACGGGACAACATATCAGCCATACAGTTATTTTTTCCGGCGATATGTTTAATTTGGAAACTATATTCATTTAGTTTTGAGATTAATCTAATTAATCTTGGGCTGGGAGTATTGAATTTCTGATGATAAATCAGAGGCTTATGGTCCGTGTATACTACAAAGCGTAGTGCTAGTAAGTATCCACGGAAATGGGCTAATGCATTCGTAATTGCCAGCATTTCCAAGTCAAAAGAACATAATTTTAACTGGGCAGGTTGGACTCTTTCCAAGAAGTATCCAACTGGATGTTTATGCTTCGTAATGGGATTAGTTTGCAGCAGCACTGCACCTAATGCGATTTTTGAAGCATCAACTTCTACACAGGTTTCCAATTTTGGATCATAAATTGCCAATACAGGTTTGGAAATCATTATTTCTTTTAATTTTTCAAAGATTTCAAGATGTTCTTGATTTAATATAATTTTGGCATTTGATTTGCTATCTGTTCCTCTTAATAAGTCAGTAAGAGGAGCAGTAATTGTAGCTAAATTGGGGATTAATTTCCTGTGGTAGTTTATCAATCCTAAAAATGATCGTAATTGTTTTAACATATTTTGGGGGGTTTAAATTTTTAATAGCCTCAATATTTTTATTTATTGGTTGTAATTCGTTATATTGGACAGTATGTCCTAAGATTTCAATTTCGTTCATTGCAAATTGACATTTTTTTGTTTTTATTTTTAAATTTACTTCGTTTAATCTTTTTAGCTCTTCTCTTGTATTTTTGAGACATTCTTCAAAAGTTTCTCCTAAAATACAAATATCGTCCAGGTAACATACCATTTTTTCCAAAATATATCGTGGAATATGTCATCCATGATGGTTTAGAAAATGGACGGAGAAATGCTTAGGCCTATTGGGGTAGAATTGAATACGTATCTAATTCCATCCACATTTATTCCAAAGTATTGTTTGGATTCTTCCGTGAGAGGAATCTGTAGATATCCACTGTTTAAATCAATCGTCGTAAACAATTTTTTATTTCTTAAGTACAGCCAACTAACATCAATTGTAGGAACACGATTGTTATCCATAATAATTTTTTCGTTCATTCTTCGGTAGTCTACTAATACTCTATAGACTCCGTCTGGTTTCTTTTTTACAAAAATTGAAGACTCAAATTTTGATTTTTGCTTTTTTAGTACACCTGCTTTTACTAGGTCATTGACCAGTTTATGTAGGGCCTCATGTTATGCGTGTGAGAATTTGAAGTTTCTACGCCGCAGTGGAGTTTTGTCGTCTACTTGGACAATTTGTTCAGGTACTTTACAGACAGAGACTTCGTCTGTTTTTCCCGTAAAAATATTATTAAATTCATTAATTGTTTCATACATTTTTATTTTTTGTTCAAGCGAAAGATTTGGGTTAATCGGGATAGGATTTCCTCGATTATCCTTAAAAATAGTAGTTTCTATTATTTTTTCTATTTGGCAGGAGTTAATTTCTACTGCGCTACTTAATTCAAATTTTCCTAGGTATTTGCCTTTGTAGATCACGTGAGGTCTGTTATTGTGGTTAACAGCCGCTATCGTGTCTTCTGATACAATTACAAAGAAATTATGTTTTTCTTCCATGGATGTTTCACACAGAAACTCCAGGTGCTCGGGCAAAGTTGCTAAAATTAGCACTGAATTTGCCTCAGTTTTAAAAGTTTGGGGGGAATAATATTTAAATGGCTTAACATAACCTAACTTATTTTCCTTTTCAATAGGGTAATTGTGACATTCAGGCATGTCAAAACATCGCTCTTCGTCACCACACGGTAGAGTGAATTTGTTTTTAGAGAAGTCCATTTTGGCTTTATGGGTTGACAGGAAGTCGTAACCCAATATGACCGGTTTGACCAAATTTTGGACAACGAAGGTAGAATGTGGGTAAATTCAATGATCAATGGAAAAAATCACATTGGTTACTCCTATGACCTCAAGAGGTTGGCTATCCGCACCACAAAATCTTATTTTTGTTGGTAGGATTGGTTCCGTAAAATTGACTTTCTTTAAAACTTTTTCATCTATTAGTGTCTGTTCCAAACCTGGATCAACTAGACTAAGTATTTGTTTACCATAAATGGCAAAAGGGAGGTGAAATTTACATTTGGTTCTGCAGTACCCTTTATTTTGAAATTTCTCCTCACTAACATTGTTAACCTGTTTCAATTCTTCATTCGAGACATCCCTTACAGCTGACAAATCATCTGTAAGGGGGACAATCAGTTTTTTGAGCAATTATTTTGGAAGGCCTGGGGGTTTGGGGTTTGGAGGTAGTTTTGTTGTTGTGGGGCTGCCATCATAGGTGCAGGAGGGGCAATCATTTGAGTGTTTGCAGCCACATAAGGGGGATTTTGGGGAATATTAAATGATATACCGTTCCATGCTGGAGCATTATTCCAGTTTGAGTTCCAACTTGGAGGGCCAAACTGGTTCCAGTTTGGAGCTCTATTAGAATAATATCCATTATTATTTCTAGGAAAATTATTCCTACGAAAATTTGGATTAAAATTTCTACCTTTATAATTAGGGTTAAAGTTTTGATTACTATTCCAATTTCTATTTTGATTGTTTTGGTTCCAGTTTTGGTTCTGGTTCCAATTACCATTATTATTATTATTATTATTATTATTATTATTATTATTATTATTATTATTATTATTATTATTATTATTATTCCTATTTTGACTTTGGTTTTGGTTTTGATTTTGATTTTGATTATAATTATTTTGTTCATTGTTGTTATTTTTATTTTGGGGATTTTTATTTTTCCTGGATTCCTGAGACTTCGAGATGTTCGCTATCGCAGCGCTCATTTTTTCCATCTCAGCTTTCCAGACTGGATCGGATGATACTAAATTTACATTTTTTTCAGTTTTCTTTTCCGTTTTTCCAACTTTTAATTCTTCAATAGTTTTTTCAAGTTGTTCAATTTTTCTCCATAGGAGGGGATCTGAGTATCCAAATACTTTATCTTTAAACTCTAAGTATTTAGAGAAGGCCTTATCGAGTTCTTGAATTGTTTTTGGTTCTTTTTTTATTAAAAACACTCTTTCCTTTTCGGGAAGATTAGGCATTATTTTTTCAATTATTTTTTCTTCAGTAATGTCTGGTTCAATTTGTTTTAAGATTCTTTTCACGAACATAATGTAAGCAGGAAAATCAGCTTCGCCATTATATTTCCTTTCATACAATATTTTGCGTAGTTGGGGCTTGGTTCTAGTAAAGACTTCCAGAATTTTTTGTTTAGTGTTTTGCCAATTGTTACATTCGGGGTTTTCTTGAATTCTGTCTTCAAACAAAATGCAATTCTTATTTTTTTAAATTTCATATTAGCATCCCAGTTGAACGATTCCGCCTGATTTTCAAATCCAATTAAAAATGACACAATATCTTCAGCCAGGGTGTGGCCATATAGGGAAGGTCTGACGTTTACCGCAGCCTTTCCTGTCATTCTATTTTCCAAGGGTATGCAAGGATTTTCTAAAATTCTAGTTTCAATTTCTGGGCTGAGGAAATCTTTGTCAGATTTTTCTAAGCACTCAGTAATATTGGCTAGGTTAATGGCTGACCTAACTCTTGGAAATGGTGTGGGGTTATCCAAATTTTCCAAAAGTGGAGTTGACGTAGTAGGGGGATTAAAATATTTTCTTATTATTGGATTTTCTAATTCAGGAATTTGTTCACGAGGTTTTCATATTGTTTGTAAAATTATTTTTGTATTTTGGGGGTTAATAATTTTTGGATTTCTTTACTAGATTTTATTTTTAATAGGATATCCTCTTGGGTTTTTATACGAGAAAAATATTTTTCATCAACTTCGATATTTAAATTTTGACACACGTTGATTAGTTCAAAATTTTTAGCTTCGATAAGCCAAATTAAACTTGTTTTAGTAGTATTGGGTTCGGATAAATTTTTCCAAGTTTCATTCATAAAAATAAATTTTTCGCGACTTACAATTATTTAACAAATCTTATATTTAAGGGAGGGACGCGAATTATAACTAATATTAATTATTACTTTGATTTCCTTTTGTTTGAACAGGAGCTTGATTGATCCGTTGCAGTTTTTGTCGCCAAAGTCTTCTTCACCTTTTGATTTTTTTGTATATACACCCGTTTTTCTTATTTTTGTATAATAAATGTCCTTTGTTTGTTTTGAAGTTCAGATTTTCTTTTAACTACTGATCTTTTTCCACTTGCAAGTGACCTTTACTTCCTTTCCTCAAGAGCGCGCCGTACGCATTTCTCATTGAGTACTTAACTAGAGTTTTCAAGGTTAAAGCAAAGTACTTTGGATCAGAGGAATTAAAACAGAAACTTGGATCAGCAACTCCAGGAAATAGGTACTAGAGCGAGAGTTTGATTCACAATAGCAGACCAGTTGGGCGCCAATAATGTAACGGCCAAAAGAGGTGGTAATGTACCTACTTAGAACCACTTTAGATGTTACACCATACACGAAATATCACGTACTAAAAGCAGCAATACTTCTTAAAATATTTCAAGTTTATCATCCACAAACTATAATGGACCTTAACATATAGTAGAGACTCAATAATATTGTAAAACCCACAAATGAATTTTATACATATACAATCACAATCCAACAGGCAATACTATCTGTTCACTACAGACTTCTACTAGAGAGGTTCAAGGTACTAAGAAGTATCTGTCGAGGAACTGTGTCTTTTTCCACTGAATCGAGGGATTATATACTCGTTCAGGGTATGAAAATGTATGTGTCAGATAGGCTAAGTGAGGTAGGGTGTTGTTATTATAGGGTTGTACTGACTCGTCGAGTATTCAAGGGACAGGCACAAGTAGGTCATGAATATACAGGTGATATATCTATATTCATAAAATCAAATACGGGTAATTTAGTGGTTGTTTACAAAGAGTTATAGGATGATTATTGTTGATAAATATCTACGTTTTTGGTATTCGAAAATGCGTGGACACAAATGTTCGTCATTTCTAAAAATAGACAAAAATATACGTTACAATTGTTAGCTAGTCATATGTTAGCTTTTTTGTATAACATCTTATTAGTAGATGTTTTATATATCCTGTGGCGACGGGTGGTCAATAACGAACGAGTGTGTATTACACACTCGTCGACCTTCTAGCGGGCCAGTGGGGTAACCCACGAACTACCTTTTTGTGCTCACGGCTGTACATTTTGTCTGTGCAGCTTAATTGTTTACTGGGCTCGGCCCGCACACATACTACTACGTAGACACGCAACCGACCTGATTTGGTATTTGTGTTGTGTCGTGTACACTAATACACACACCCGCAAGTGGTGACCTCCGATGTAAGTATTTTATTTTTGTTGTTGATGTTTCACCGTCAACAGGGAAGGAACTGTCACCTCTTTCCCCACCGCTTCCAACTAGCTTGGAAACAACAACCAATCGACTTTCAACAGCTGATTTCCCAAGTCACGCCCCTTCTTCAAACGTTGGCATACCCGCCAACAACTGAAGAAGTAATTCAGGGCGAGGAACTTCCAGTCAACCAGCACCAGCCGGTTGACAGTTCCATGCTGAGGTTATCACCCATCCTCGGTCATCAATTGCACCGGCATGAAGCAAATTCCGCCGCGATTGGATGTACCACCTTGCCTACTTTACAAGCTCATCCACCCCGGTTACTAACAGGCCTTCCTCCATTCAACGCCGAGAATGTGCGTCTCTGGCTGCAGCAGATTGAGAATCTTGCTCGCACCAGTGGCAATACCAGCGAGTCTCAGCTCTACCTGGCGATCTCCGGCCACTTGCTGACCCAGGTAGCCAATGCTGTGTCAGAACTACTCTACAGTTCCAACAACTCGCTGCACACTTGGTCAAATCTCCGAAATCAAATCCAACAGGAATTTTCCCCTTCCTCCTACACCTGGATTAGAACCCTGTTGGAAAACACCCATCGTCAACCTTCCGAGAGGCCTTCGGCGTACCATCCCCGCCTTGTCACTCTAAACAAAGGAAGAGTCAATGACGATTTTCTCCGCAACCTTCTTTTCCAATCTCTCCCAGTCAATATCCGCCAGACATTGGCCATGACAAAGCCCGCAACCTCTCAACAGGCAGCGCTCGAAGCTGATGAGGCAATAGCTCTCGAGCAAACCTTTCCATCAACATCCCCTGCGACTAGCACCATCTCCGCTATTGCAACTCCCACGGCATCCCCGTCAACAGCACCAACGGCTAATTCCTCGGAATTAGCCACCATTACCCAGCTGCTTCAACAGCTCTTGGCTGGAAAACAGGTGAGTTCCATCGACCCCCCTAAAGATCCCACCCCGTTCCCCAAACATAGGCGTTTGCGTTCACGCGATGCCAGGTCCAGAGACAGATTGTGCTCACGTGACTCTAGCTCCGATCGTTCGAAACCACGGACGATGCTACAAGTCATCGATGGTAAGAGACCGGTGAATACCCGCTCTCCCTCCCATTCCCACGATGGCTACTGTTGGTATCACCAACAGTTCGGGAGGAAATCGCAAAACTGCTCTGACCGTCCATGTTCGTGGTGGGACAAACCCCAAAATTGCGACCACCGCTATTCCAAATCCCCTACTTGTTTGGGAAACGAGTAAATGAGTCAGTCAAGATGGCACTCCCACTCGTTTTCACCTCAGTCCATCTATTCGTGGAAGATCTGCTTAGCGAGCATAACTTCCTGGTCGACACTGGCGCGGAGATATCGGCTATACCTCCAACCGCTGAAGACTGGAAATGCAACGCTAAGCTCCAAATCTACGCTGCAAACCAAACTCCAATTAGTACTTACGGAGTTAAGCTGGTGCAGGTAGATTTTGGCCTTCGCCGCAAATTCAAGTAGGCCTTTATCATCGCCGATATCGCTGATCCCATCATCGGAGCAGACTTCCTTAGCCATTACCAACTGCTTCCCGATGTCAGCGAAGGGCACCTCCTTGATAAGACCACAGGACTTGCCGTAGTAGGTAAACCTCGCCCCATTGACTATCCCCCGGAGATTTGCCTTACCATTGCCCACTCAAATAGTCAATTCCAAAAAATCCTCGACAAATTTCCCGGCGTAACCGGTAAAGAAGGCTTACGCGTGAGGATTTCCCCTACCGAAGTCACCCACGATATCGAAACTGTAGGTTGACAGGTATTTTGCCGTGCCCGTCGTCTACATCCCGAGAAGTTAAAGGCAGCCCGCATTTCCTTCCAAACCATGCTGGAATGTGGTGACTGCCGACCTTCCAAAAGTGCCTGGTCATCCCCCTTGCACATGGACATGAAGCCCAATAAAATATGGCGCATGTTTGGTGACTACAGAGCACTCAACGCACGAACTATCCCCAACAAATACCCTGTCCCGAATATTATGGATTTTCACGCCAGACTTGCTGGTGCCAAATTATTCACCAAATTAGATCTCTTGCGGGCGTTTAACCAATTCCCAATGACCAAAGAACACATCCCTAAAACAGCCGTAATAACCTCCTTCGGTCTCTACAAATTTCCCTATATGCCCTTCGGACTTCGAAACTCCGCCCAAACCTTCCAACGGTACATTGATGGATTGTTGCGAAACATCGACTACGCTTACGCGTACATTGATGACATTCTCATTACCGCCTCCAACTCCGATGAGCTTGAAGAACGTGTTACCGAGGTCATTCGGCGTATCTACAACGCTGGCCTCACTGTTAACGGTAACAAGTCCAAACATGAACGTGAAGAGCTCACCTTTCTTGGCCATCGAGTCAACAGCGCAGGTATCAAACCCACTCCCGAACGTGTCCAAGCTATACTCGATTTCCCACTTCCCAAAACTGTTCATGACCTTAGGCGCTTTCTCAGAATGGTGAATTTCTACCGGCGTACAATTAAACATTGCACTCACATTCAGAGTAAACTCTTCGCGCTTATCCACTCCAATAAAAAAATGACAAAACCCCAATAATTTGGACTGACACTGCCGAAACCACCTTCCGCAACCTAAAGCAGGCGTTAGCAAATGCTGCTCTTTTGGCGCATCCTGATGAGTCCAAACAACTCGTCTTGGCAACCAACGCATCTAACCACGCGATAGGAGCTACCCTCTATCAACACGGTGCTGGATCGCTAGAGCCTTTGGCATTTTTCTCCCGCAAATTATCTGACACCGAACGCCGATATCCAACTTACGACCGCGAATTACTCGCTGTTTTTGCAGCGGTGAAGCACTTCCGCAACCTGGTCAAAGGGCGTGTTTTCTCCATCTATATGGACCACAAGCCCCTCACGACTGCCCTGTTTCAGGCGTGCGAGAAAGATTCACCACGCCAGCAAAATCAACTAGAGTATATCTCGCAGTTTACGACGGATATTCGCTACATCAAAGGAGAGGACAACATAGCCGCAGATTGTTTGTCGCGTATATCAATCTCCGCCATTACCTCTCCCTTTGCCCAATACCTTACAGACCCCAACTCTGCTCTCATCCTCGAATCATTCAGAGTACCCGGACACACGTTACTCTTAACGTGCGACACGTCCACGGGGAAAAAATGACCCTTCGTACCCGCCAAATATCGGAGGACCATCTTCGACTCGATTCATGGGCTCTCGCACCCAAGAGGCCAGACAACTGCCCGTCTGATCGCTAATCGATTCATTTGGCCTGGCCTACAATCTGACTGCCTACGTTGGTCGAAAGAGTGCACCACATGCCAACAAGCCAAAATCGGTAGACACACCAAAGCCCCTCTCCAAGCTTTCCGCCCTACCGATTGCTTAAAGCATGTGCACATCGATATCGTGGGTCCGTTGCTGACGGTTAGCGGTCCTCGTCATTGTCTGACAATGATTGACCGCGCCACACAATGGCCTCACGCCATCATGACAACGGATATTTCCACGAATCGAGTGGCTACACTCTTTGTCCAACACTGGGTGTCCTCCTTCGGCATCCCCGAAACCATAACGACGGACCAGGGACGCCAGTTCGAAAGTGCTTTATTTAACTCGGTTGCACGCCAGTTGGGAATACACAAAATCTTAACTATGGCGTATCACCCCCAATCGAACACCAAAATAGAGCGCTGGCATCGAACTCTCAAAGCCACCATCATGGCCCGCGAGATCTCTAAAGAGCGTAGAGAATGGGCAGCCAATTTGCCTCTCATTCTTGTCGGCCTACGCTCGACGGTCATCTCCGACCTCGGTGTATCCCCAGCCCAACTCCTTTATGTTGAAGTGCTCTGTCTCCTGGCTGACTTCTTTGAAGATAGCCCACCAAGTGTTGTCACTCACATCGACCGCACTAACCTTCCACAACGCATTTGCGAAAGTGCAAATGCGTTCACCCAAATCACCCGCAACCACGGCGACTCTCCCTCAGACGTCCCAGCTGATCTGAAATCAGCCCACAATGTATGGCTACGCGTGGATACACCTTGTAAAGCACTCGACCCACCGTACGCCGGTCCATACAAAGTCCTCAACCATACGGATAAATGGTTCGAGATCGACATACAAGGACGACACACACGCGTATCAATCGATCGCCTAAAGTCAGCCTATGTCTACACAGACACAGAGGTCAACCCAGATGACTCAACTTCCGTCGATAATCCTTCGGGACTGACAGTTGACTTGTCATCTGAGGTTGTCTTACATAAAAACGACGACTCACCCCCGAATGCCCCACCACAACCTTCGACGTCGTCTACACACACAGACGACAAGCTCGATTCTTCCCCGATCATAATTACACACAATCAAAATAAAGAATCGCCTCCCGAAGCGTTATCGAAAGAAAATACACAATCGCACCCCATCAGCCAGTCTTCTAGTCAAACAGCTGATGCTATGCTCGACGACGAACCGATTGCAATTCCCCTTCCCCTCCCGCACTCGTCTGAGTTGGCTCACGCAACTGACGACAAGTCAAGCATTGTAGACGACGACGTATTACAAAAATTGTTTCGTGGCGCCACCCAGTTGCATAAGTATGACGCGTCTTCATCATCGGAAGACAAACAGGCCCCGCCTACAAAACGAACTCATAATATAAATGTGCAACAACAGCTGACGCAACCGCATCTTCGCTCGTGTTTACGAGACGAAAATAAACAGCGGTTATGGTCAAAAAAACGAGTAAAATTCGTGTTTTAGAAACTCACTCTTCTCTTGACGCGTCTGGCTGTTAAATACTCTTCATCGAATGCTATTCATCAGGCGCTTTTACTCATATTTCATGTACCATAATAGACTGGTGAAATGTCCCAAGAGCGTCTTTCTCCCAGCATTCCCAACATCTCGGAAGATGAAGAAACAGCCCTTTTAAGGGCTACTCCTCCTCCAACAGAGGGTGGTAACGGCGATGCACCATCGTCTCCTCGTGCAGACAACCATTGCTCCCCCTCTCCCACCTTCTCACCCTTGATGTCACCAGCTGACGTTGCCCTGTCTCCTTCCTCCACGGCTACTGCCACCTTTCCACCGGTGAAGCAGACATTGCCTGTGTCCTCTACATCCGATCAAGAATCGGCATCATCCGTGACACTTACCTCTGTCAGACCTGCACAAGAGGGTACACACCGTACTCCTTCTCAAGTACCGCAATGGCGATCGACGCTTAGGCAGAGGGTGGAATCTGCTGCCAGGGGTCGAGGTGTGCCCCTTCGACAGTACCGGCCTGCTCCTGGAGTGGTGGCTCGGGGCTCTGAGCTCGTACAGTGCGGCCTTGTCCGTAGCTCTCATTCTCGGGTCTTCGTTCCACTCCCCAGGAAGACCGCATACTCGTTGGAGACGCCACCTCACGCTTGGACCGCTGTACAACTAAGCAATGCGTGGATTGACACCCACACATTCTCCAAAGTTGTACAACACGTTAAATCTAAGGGACCTTCGCCTGGTCCTCAACCGTCTTCCTTGGCGAGTCTCCCCTCTGGGGAATTCTCGCTGCTCAAGGCGGTTAAACAGATTGAACCACTTCCCCTTCGGAAGTGCCGAGCAAAAGCGACTGCCACGTTGCGTACCATTGGTTTTAAACGTCCGTCTGCAGCAACAAAGCGGTCCCCCCAACCGTCGACTTCCAAAGTCACGGAGGCACCAGTAGCCACAAAAAAGGTATCATCGGTCCCAAAAGGCAAGTCGCCTCTAATTTGCCCTTTGGTCGCACCAACTACCCAGGAAGAGACAACAATGGATGTTGACCCAACTCTGGCTCAACCATCCATCTTCCCTCAATCCCTACATCGGTCCCTCAAAGCGTACTGTCGCCAATACGCGAAGAGGTCAAACCGACAAGAAGTGCTGCCATCGATAACTACTCCGCTATCGACCTAATGGCAACACCATCGCCGGAAAAAGTCCCCGAGCCTCAGCCATCCACCTCTCGCGCTGAGAGTCCCCCGACTGATGGCAAACCGGCGAAGCATCCCCACTTGAATCGTAAGGCAGGTGGCTGCGCCCAGTGTGAAGCTCGTGCTCGCGGTCTCTCCTACATGGAACTCAAACGGGACGAAATACGTGGCAAAACCCAGTCCCAAACCACCGCTCTATCACCGGCTTCCATACAGGAGCCTACCCCATCTGTGGTACAGCCCCCTGTACTGCAACCGGTAGTACCTCCTGTATCGCAGAATCAAACACTGCAGCCGTGGGAGCAATTTACCGCCGCTGTGCTTGCAGCACATAACGCCCTGTCGCTTGCCCTAGCGACAACACCACAATGCCTTTTCCCCAAGTTGTGATGCCTCCACCCAGAATTCCCATTCCCCCGCATCTACAACTCTCGGCATCGGTCTATCCTCCGGCCCTGGTTATACCGCCGTTAATGGCGCCACCTGTAACCTACTTGCCACCCCTCATGAGCATCCCCAAGTCTCATCCACCCTGTACACATCCATCCCATCCCACCCTCCCAGCCAACTTCGTTAAGCCCAAACCGAAGAGACCTGGCAGTCCTACTATGTGAACGACATCTGTGAGCATAGTAGTGAACGCCACGTCACGCTTGACTGGCGTCACAGGTCACTGTAAGTTTCCTCGGAAACTTACTAGGAGGAGAATGGTGTGGCGCCAGGTGGTCGATGACGAACGAGTGTGTATTACACACTCGTCGACCACCTAGCGGGCCAGTGGGGTAAAACCCATGAACTACCTTTTTGTGCTCACGGCTGTACATTTCGTCTGTGCAGCTTAATTGTTTACTGGGCTCGGCCTGCACACATACTACTACGTAGACACGCAACCGACCTGATTTTTTATTTGTGTGGTGTCGTGTACACTAATACACACACCCACATATCCCTTAAATTATTATTTCATTTATAGCTCATATCGTTTAAGTTATTTTGATTAGTCAGCTAAAATTATACTATTTGTTTAATAAAATTACTGACTTTGCACTACCATGAGTTAAAGAAAGAAACTTTTCGAAGAATTGAACTTTTTTTTTAAAGAGTTGAAATTTCTTTGTTGCTTTTCGTCCTTGACCGCCTCCTCATAATTCACAAATTTTACTAACTTCTCATCTTATTTTGCATAGCTTCAGTGGCCAGGAAGAGAGTCAGAATCGTGTCAGAAGTTTTTTTACATTGATAATGATATAATTAAATCCGGATCGTTAATTGATAACAGTTCACTTTAAATTGTTGGTCGTACTTCAAATTTTATGTAATTTTCTCGCTTAAATTCACGAGAATATAACCATTTCACCTTTATCTAACGCTTTTTATTATTTTCTCGGTTTTTCTTTTTCTTTTTTTTTTCCTCCTCAAATGTTAAAAGTCACTATGGTAAATAAATAAAATGAAATAAAAACCAAACAAATAACTCTTGGGAATTTGTGTGAAGATTTATTGCGACGAATAAATGTTGGGTAGATATATTATTTAATGGTTGGTCGAATGCGTAAAATTAATCGAGTTGTTGATTTTAGTTTTCCTTTTTTTCTTTTTTTCGCTACCTTTTCGATTAAATCCATGAACGAAAAGTGAAACAAAAAAAATTATTGTGCAGAAACACTTAGCTAGAAAACCCAGTTCCCAATTTTTATCCATATTTCTAAAAAAAAATAAAAATTAAATAAATTTTATTTTAAAAAAATATTTATATATGTAATAATAATAATAATAATAAAAGAGTGCGTTAATCTGAATGAGTAGCTCTTATTGTTGGATATGCCCAAATTTATGATCATTGTTTTAATCTATAAATTCTCATTTTCTTCAATTATACCTTTCTAATATTTTAATTCTCTAATCTGAATGGCCTACATTTTTCGGATGGTCAGGAACATTTTGAGCCTACTTTCATTAAAGTCTATGAATAAAATACTTGATCTGAGTGAACAAAATTCTGTTAGTTCCGAAAATAGACATAAAAACATATAGGCCCATATTCACAAACGTCACTTTATTAACCTATCTTCGCTTAAATTTCACTTTGAAAAATTTTTTTGCCCAATTTTGTACTTAAATATATGGGAACATTGTGTCTCTTATAAGAGTTCCAATGTAAAAATGAAACGTTACCACACTCTTAAATACAAAATTGTGCCAGAAGTTATTTTTAAGTGAAGTTAAATGAAGGGAGGTTGAAGTGATGTTTGTGAATATGGGCCATAACATCCTCTGTACGCAGTTGGTAAAAACTTGAAAAAATTGTAGAAAAGTATTGATAATGATTGATGTTTGTATCCATAGTTATAGAGTTTGAGGTTGACAGATTTGAAGAAAGTATAACAAAAATAAAGTTGTTGATGAAGTTACATCTCTCAAGTGTGTAATTTCAGCGAAGAAATTTGGTATGTAAAGTACAGAGTATGAAATTTATGTAGGAAACAAATATGTTCAAAGGTTCACAAATGAGCCGCAGAATGAGAATCAGTTTAACTGAGTATAAATGTATAAAAAAAATTGTAGGATTAAAGTTGAGTGTTTGTATGAATGCGAGGGGAAGAGGATTGGTGGTCCCAACCAGAGTTTGAAAGCCAATTGAAAAACCTATTGCTTTCAGCTTAAAGCTTTTAACGTTGAAAATAAAGCTTTTGCTTTAGGCTTTCAGCTTTTTACATAAAGCTTTCGGCTTTTGGCTTTTCATAACTTTTTTAGATTTTTACAAAATTAACTTAAAGAAAATTTATAATTTTGAAAACTGAAACATATTAGTCAGAAAATTTCCACTAATGAAATGTAAATAAAGAAAATTTCTATAAACATAAAACTTTTGCTTTTGGCTTTTTCCTCTGAAATTTCTCAGTTTTCAGATTTCAGCTTTTGGCTGGCTTTCAAACTCTGGTCCCAACAATAGTTAACGATATTTGTATCGATAGTCATCGATATAGGACAACCATCAATACATCGATATTTCATTACTAGTTGTTGAGACCACCAATCCTTCTCCCCTCTCACTCCTGCGAACGCACGATCACATATAATATACAATTTATTTATATCAATTTGCGGCTACACTGATATACCACTTCCGCCGCTCATTCGTTTTATTTCCGTTAACATTCGTTTATCAAACTTAAATGTACTTTGCTTAAAATATGTATCTTCTCTGAAATACACTCGCTTCTTGGACGGAACTTCAATCAAATCTTTCTTTCTTGTTTCATCTCCGGTCCTCATCCTCTATATGGTAGCATTGCTCGGTAACAATCCTTGTACCTGAAACAAACTTTTTAAATATTTTAAAATCATTTATTGTGAATTTTCTAAGTCAAATTTTTATACTTTTCGTAAATAATTGTATTTTTAGTCATTTTCGTATTTTTTTTTGTTTTTGTGTTGGGTAACATAGTTCCAACTTATTAATTTTTTCTTTCTTTTTCGAGTCATTTTTGCCTTTGAAAAATATTTGAGTGCTGTAAACGTTTAATGAATTTTGTCTTTTGCTGAATCGGATTTGCCCTGCTTGTGTATAATCCGGCCAAGTGTACGAAGATTCCAAGACTCGTCGATTACTTAACTGTTTGAGAACCCTGCTTGTGTTGCTCAAAAGTTAGTAAAATCATTAGTGTCTGCCCTGCTTGTGTATGAACTAATTCGCCGAAGTCATAATATTGGTAATAAATCGCCTTGAGCCATCAGAAATTGATCAGAAATCAACGTAAAAGCTTCAAAATCATCACCATCAAATTCAAAAATTCATCATTTCAATCAAACTTCATCATTTGGTATCAACATAAACCTCAAAATTTCAACTTAAACACTAACCGAAGAACATCCTAAACAACCGAAGCGCAGTTCAATCATCAAAGTCCAGAACATCATCTCAAAAATCTTCAAAGACGAACCTGAAATTAAAAAACCATCAGTCAAAAGAGTAATAAACAAAAATTTCCGCTAAAAAAAGGTAATAAAAAATATATGTTTCGTAATTTTTTTCGTATTTTTCGAATAATATTTCGTATTTTTGCATAACTTAACTTTTCAGATTCAAAATTTAACTTGTATATTTGAAAATATCGTTATTTTCAAATAATTTCGGCCTTTTTCAAAATTTTTCTAAGTACAAATTTTGGCAAGTTGCGTGCAAAATTTTGCAGCCAGTTTTGTCTTGGAGTGTAAAACTCGTGACGTAAGCACGGCTTGTTTCGTTCATTCGTTCGAACTTGTACATTAACCTTTTGTTAAGTGCAACGAACCTACAAACTCTTATCTTCGTCCATTGAATAAATACGTTGGCGCGGTTTTCATATTTAAACCACCATTTTGTTGCAACTTGAAAATTTTTGCAGTTGCACAATTTTGTCGAAAATAATTTAAAGATTTTTTTTTTGAATTTATACCTTTTCTTCTTATTCGAATACTTAAACTAAATTAATTTCAATCTCACAATTCTTTTATTTTCGTACAATTTTATTTGTTTAAACGAAAATATTATTTTCCCAATTTCATTTTTTTTTGCCATTTATATTTTTTTTCCTACTGTGAATTTTTTTTTTTTTAAATCTCAAGTTACCAAAATTTTTTTTACATTACATCTGGTGATTATTTTATTCTCTCTCTCTAAATCACCTGCCATATTTAAAAAAAAAAAAAAAAATTTTTTTTCATTTTTATTACAAATTATTTGTTTTATTGGGATACAGCGTTGAATTTTTCTTTCCCCTGTTATCCAAATTTTTATTTATTTTTCCTTCCTAATTCCCTAGTCAGAAAGTAGCTAACTTCATTTCACCTTCACTATTTCATTTATTTCATTATAATTATTTATTACTTCGTTTCATTGAATTCAATTACGAATTATTTTGGGTTGTAAAGGTCTTGTTATTTTATTTTTATTTTTTTTTTATGGGAAGCGTCCAATCTCATCTTTAACGTGTGTTGTCTCTTGCCCGCAGTGGACCTACTTGAGAATCACACAAGGACAAACTTAAATACTATCGTCTATAAAATACATTGTTTGGTTAACACAGGTACGGCAATCCTTGTCTTGCGGCATTTGCCGGGGATTGACATTCGTTTTCTTATTTTTTTTTCATTTTTTTTATTTTTTTTATTATTTAAGTTCAGTCAATTCATTAATTATGAACACTGACAACAATGATCGTGTCTCGAATATTTTCTGTGGAAATGGCTATGAGGGATGGCGTGCAACTGTAATAAGCACACTAATTGGTAAAGGGTGCCATTCCACAATTTTTCCAACTGCTCGTGAAACTAGTTATATTTACACATCATCGGAAGAACGCCTTTCATCTAAATGGCTTAAATTTTTCCAAACTCAGGAACAGGCCAAAGCCCACATTTTTGAAAGACTTGATAAAAGAATTCTTCATCATGTCAAAACTTGCAATGTTGTTTCTCAAATTTTCGAAATTTTGGATGCCCGATACAGAAATCAAACCGCTACTAACATCAAGGTATTAAAATCAAAATTTCAGTCCCTTCGCTTCGATCCAAGGAGAGGTACCATCCGCAGATTCTTAGAATATTTCTCAACTATTGTAGAAGAACTACGAGATGCTAATTACCCCCTATCTGAAGCAGATGAAATCGATCAGTTAATGATGTCTTTACCCGAAAAATTTGATACTGTCTTCTCCGAATTCCGTCAATTAGAAATAGAAAAACAAACTACTGTCAGACTTACAAAAATGATACTTGAAAAATGTGATCGTATTGAATACTCTAATAAAACATTTCCCGGGTTTGATCAGCCCAAAAATAATAAAAGAAATTTCAGAAACTTTAGAAATAATAATAACCCAAATAATCCCAATACAAATTATAATACAACCAGTTATCTAAACGATCACAAAAATAGTCAAAACAAACATAATAGTTATCCCCCTAAAGATAACGTGTCCCAAATGGATGTTACGTGTTTTAGATGTAATAAAAAAGGTCACATGTCTAGAACATGCCCGAATGAAACTTCTAATAAGGTAATACTCCACAACCCCCTAACCAGAACAGTAGCTCGAAATCCCAGAATTCCAATAACACGAACTCCCAAAATAAGACAAATGAAAAATCAAATTTTCGTGTTAAATATTCAATGATGTTACATTCAAACTTGAATCACTTAAGTTTTGATGACATCGATGATGAATTTCAATGGCCCAAGCCCCCAACAGTATCAAAATCCGTCCCCCCAAAAAATCAACTTCATACGATGTTATTAGATAATGGAGCAGATGACCATATGGTCAACGATCTTTCAAAATTAAGAAACATACGCATAGTTGACAATACTCGTAAAGCACTTTGTGCTAAAAAAGGTGTATTTGTAAACCCCACTCATGTTGGATCTATGTACGTCAACGTTTGCAATTCTAATGCAGAATTTTCCACCATACACTTAAAAGAAGTCTATTATGATCCTGATTTAAGCCTTGATATTTGGTCAGGTGCTAAAATCATGGAGTCAGGAATATTCAAAATCATAACCAACACTGATCATGCAGACATTATAAATAAACATACTGGTGAAGTTGCAATAACCGCTCCAAAGAGAGGTTCAATGTACTACATAGATTACGAGATAGTAGAAGAAGATGAAGATAATAAGGTCTATCAGGAGCTTGTATGTATGCCTGTACCTAGTACGTCAGTTGAACAGGAAGATCATATAGATGATCTAAATCAAAATTTTGAACAACAGATTGAGGCTGAAACTAGTAATCCACAAGGAGAGAAGGAAAACATTGACCACCCTCAAAATTCACAAGATACTGCAGTGGAAGCAGTCAATCAGGAGGTTTATTCCAAATCAGAGGACAAATTAAACGGAGAAAGTGTTGGAATAAACAGAAAGCACAGAAAAAATATTAGCAAAACAAAAACACTTTGGCACAGAAGATTAGGTCACCTAAGTGGCAAAAGCCTAAAGACATTATCTAAAGTAGTTGTAGGTATGCCCCAAAATTTGGTATTTAAGGACGATGACTTTGCCACATGTGAAATATGCCTAAAAGCTAAATCCACCTGACTTGGTCATCATGGTGTGAGAACTCGACCAACAAGAAGAATGGAAGTAATCTCATCAGACATCATGGGACCCTTTCAAGAAGCTTATAACGGAGAAAAATTTATTATAACATTCATTGACCACTATTCAAAATATACTCTTGCCTTCCCCATATTAAGAAAATCTCAGGCATTCGATAAGTTTAAAGAGTACTATTTATCATTCCATACTAAGTTCCCAAATGATCCCATCTCCGTATTAAGAACTGACCGAGCTAAGGAATATTCCGACACTAAAATGACACAATTCTGTTCTGAAAAAGGAATAACTTTAGATGATGGTGTGGCATATACCCCCAAACTAAATGCTATAGCCAAAAGGCAAAACAGAACCCTGCTCGAAAGAGTTAGAGCTATACTATATGACGCAAAAATTGATTTCAAATTATGGTCAACAATTGTACTAGCTGCCGCCCATATCATCAATAGAAGTCCAACCCGCGTCAATTCAGGAAATATTACCCCTTACGAAAAATTATACGGGACTAAACCCGATATATCCCATCTTCGAGTCTGGTGCTATTGCATATAAACATGTTCCTATTGAACAAAGACAGCAATCAGCAGTAAGAGCCAAGAAGAATGAAGAGGAGCACCTCGACCCAAAACTCCTGCCCCGAGCTTTAAAAACCATTCTAATCGGATTTTCGAATGTAGGTTATCAGATATTGGACCCCATAAAAATGAAATCCTACAAATCCTATGATGTTAAATTTGATGAGACGAAAACATTAGCCGACTTTACCTGTAAACCAGAGGAATTGCAAGTCAAACCTTTAGAAGAAGAAATTGAGGCAATCTATAGGGTCAATGTACTAAAACAAGCCTCATCAGAAGACTCACAATTCATAGAAGATTGTATGCCGGTAAGCTTCAGCGATATTTTTCAAAATCCATTTAAGAAAGAGTGGCTAAAGGCTATCAATGATGAGCTGCAATCAATGTCAGACCTTAAAGTATGGAAAATAGTAGATCGTACACCCAACATTAAACCAATTGATAGACGTTGGATATTTATGGCCAAAGCCAATGAAAGAGGAATAATGTGCCCAAAAGCTAGACTTGTAGCCAAAGGTTTTATGGATTGATCCGAATATACCATGACAGAAACTTATGCACCTGTTGTGCAACTCTGGCTAATTAGGTGGATCTTATCCATAACCAATCTATTAAATCTACAACTTGTTCAATATGATGTTAAAACTGCTTATCTCAACTCTAACATAAAAAACAACATCTTTCTAAATATTCCCCTAGGTTGCAATGTTGATAAAACGAAATTATTAAAACTCGAAAAATCCATTTATGGCTTAAAAACATCAAGTAAAAATTGGATTGAGTTACTGGATACTCATCTTTCAACATCCAATTTTACAAAATCTAAAATCGACAGATGTGTTTACACACGTAGAGATGAATCAGATGGAATTGCCTTCATGATAATCTACGTAGATGACATTTTATTAGCAACCAATCGCCCCGAATGGATTGATGAAATAACTGTTCATTTTGAAACACGTTTCACCATGAAAGTCATAAACAATCCATCTCATTTTGTTGGTTTTGAAATAGAAAGAAATCGTGAATCACAAATTATAAAGCTCACTCAAAAAATCCAAATCCAAAAGATTCTCCAAAAATTCAAATTATGTGATTCAAACCCTTCCAAAACGCCTATGGAGACAGGCTTAAAGTTGAGCAAAAATGAAGGAACTGACAACAAAGAATATAGATCTATGATTGGCCATTATTATATGTATCTAGAAGCACAAGGCAAGACATATCCTTCTCTACACAATGTGGATCTAAAAAGTGTGCTGGTAAAAAATCCAAACAGTTGTGTACATCAAAGTGTCACAATAGTTCCATTGTCAAAATAAAAATACAAATAAATTTTTATGTTAAATTTTTGGCAACCTTTGCCTCTTTGTTATATATTTGCAGTCCTGCATATTATTTTTGCCGATCAATTTTTTTATTATTATTTGTGAAATGTTATTATCATGTTTAATTTTTTGCAGCTCGGGTTTTTTTGTCATTAGCAGTTATGTACCTGTATTTAATACTTTAATTGATCATTTATTTATTATTTTTTAAATGAAACATTTTCATGATAATTTTTTTATTACCAAGGGTTTTCATTATTTTCAATAACATTTAAATATTTTGTTATGTATTGTGAGTTAAATATAATATTATGTAGGTACCTATGGATAATCTTATGCTAAATGATCTTACCGGGTTTAAATTCAAAAAACGTTTTAATTTGAAGATTTTTTTTAAAAGTACTCAATCTGACCTATAAAACTGAATGAAACTATTCGAACTGAGGTGGGAATACGTATGTTATTGATTCATTTTCTAATTAGCCTGAATTGCTTCAGGCATATTACAAAATGGCTGGATAATGAGCAGTTCATTAATCAAATCCGATATTTTTCGAACGGCGGTCATATCGACTGTAGTCGGCAATTTAGACGTAAAAAAATTTATCATTCATTATTGTAAATAAAATTTATAAAGCCTAGTGGTAGCCTGATTTCTATTTAGTAAATTAAACCAAAAATTATAATTTTTCAGTTGATCTAAACCTGTTTTGAGTCATTACAATAAGCCTAATATTTTCTGTGGAATTGAACTAATTTTTTTCTCGATTTTTGAAATACCGACGACAGCGTTTATATTGACGGTGTTGTTTGTAAAAAGCCAAGTTTGACGTATCAACTACAGCATGTGTGTATGTATATTTGAGTGTTAATGGAATAGCATTTCATTTTAATCAGCGGATCACAAAATCTTGCGTATTGAAAACATCTGTACGTTTTAGGCATTATTTTTTCACTGTGAACTGAGCTTTACTTTTATCGCCATAATGCGAATTCGCGTTGTGGTGATAAAAGTAGGTACAGAATACGCATAGAACACATTGTGGAATTGAGAAACTAACACAACGCATTCTGTGCTTTTAGGATAGTGCCACAATATGAATTTAGTGTTGTGGTATTAGCCTATAGCTCAGATTTTCATGTTCTGGCAATTTTTAAATGACAGAACGTGTTCTGAGCATTTTGTTTGTTTATGAGCGAATTTGATTTTTGCTTTTAACGTATACATCCCAAAAAAAAATTAGGTCAAAATTGAAAAATGATACCTACTAATCGTTTTTTTATCATGAGACGGAAATTTTCATAAACCACACTCTTAATCCTTTCATATGATGTGAATTTTAACACTCCGTTTATAATAAACAAACTGGGTAAAAATCAGTTATCCATTAAAATATCTGTAAAAATGATTTGGAGGGGTAAAGTTTGTTGCGACACATGACTGTGGTAAATTTTGTCGAGATACAATAATACAGAGTATCATACACCTTTCAAGGTTCTTACTTTTGTGGAAGAGATAAGAAGGGGTGTTAAGACAGTTGTCAATATATTATACGTTCTTCTCGTACACATAAACATGATAAAAAATTACCGAAAGGCAAGGGAGCGTAAAAAAAACAATAATTTCTAAATGGGCACCCCTTATTTATAGGATGGTTATCGAGTCTTTGGTATATTGATCGAAATAAATGTTTTTATTTTTATATATATACATTTATCTTCTGCTTCCTGTAGATGAAAATAGGGAGTCAGGATGATGGGCAGATGGGGTTCGCTGCGATGTGCTTACCTTTTATAAAAATCAGTGTTCTTCAATTTAGTGCTGTTTCTTTTTTTGTTTCTTGTGTTGTGGCTACAGTTTGAAAGTTAGTTTTTTAATAAGAAAAAAAAAACTGAACTTAGCTCATTTCTGATGTCGAATAATGTGATATTTTTTCTCATTGGGAAGTCCTTGATATATTTTACGCCTTTCAGTCTGTGTTGTTTAATTTGTCAGTTTCTATCTTCAGCCACTTAAAATTGAATATGTTCGAATTTGCTTTGATTGATTAGCTGCATGTTCCGTGGATTTTTGTTATTCTGAAACTAAGGTATCAGTATGTAAATGGCTGAAACCAGTGACGCCAACTTGGTAGAAATTATTTTTGGGAGGTAAAGACCAAATGTGAAAATATTTTGGTTCATATTCAACCTAAACAGTAAATTTTTAATTATTCAAGTTGAAAAATCTTATATAAGATTTGATGTTCCCAAAATTATTATGAAGATGTTTTCTCCGAAAAAGACCTAGTTGGCGCCTATGACTATAGTGAATCCTCAGAATGGAAGGTTTTATTTTGTAGAATTCAACTTTTCGGCTGTTTGATATCAGCAGTACCGAGTGGTTGTATTTATTTTAAAATTTATAATAAAACTAGCGAGGTTTGAGGAGGTATATGATGTCTCCTTTCAACCTTACGTGAGCACATACGACCTTTCTTATTCGCTTCACTTGCTTGTCAATAGAAAATACATAAATTTTGTTATAAGTCATACTTTACATTTCCTGTATACTTGTCTTTGTACATTTTTTGGACCCTCAAAAGGCTTCTCAGTGTGTTATCGCTACTCCTGCGCATACCTTAATAGTACCTACCACTTTGTGTCCTTCCTTTAATTCACCCTATATTTTGCGTTTTGAGAGCAATAAAATGGACATTTTATAACTTGTCTCAATTGACACTTCAAAATGAACTCTTTTTACTTTTGAACTAACTCTATTTTTCTATGTTTTTACTATGTCTTCATCATAATTCAAATAAAGGTAAACACAGAAAAACAGTGTGTAAAAAATCAGTTTAAATTTGATATGTTCGAATATCATTCGCCCCCAACATACCAAAAATCATGAAAATACCTCCAGTAAATCAGATTTTTAAACAGCCTCACTTCCCTAAGGGGAGCCACCACAATTTGCTTGACAAAACCCCTAAATTAAAACTAACTTTGAAAATCTATTTCACTTGAAAAATCACTTTTGGATTTGGAGCTGATAAGTGAACATTTCTTGTCTAACTTCTGATTTCATTTTCAAACTTCTGAATTTGGAAATATCTCAGATCTTAAATACCTCTTTTCTACCTCAAATTCAATATTAATTCAAATTTGAAGTGATGAAAAACAAATTTTTAAAAATATATCAGACAGTTCCTCCGGTCAAACCTCGCATATAAATCATGAAACAATGATTAGATGATTATTTATTTTTTTATAATTATTCACAAATAACTCGTGCACTTCAATTTTTTCTCCTACCATGACTCCCCTTATAGAGCTTCTACAGCACAGAATGAAAAGCCAATCTCAAGAGAAGTTTATTTTATAAGTACATATAAATGTTGAATCTTCTCGCTGTAAGTGTTTTCTATCCCTTAGTTTAGATTACACTTTTGTTGCTTTATATAAATAGAAAAAAAAAGTGAGGAAAAATTTTTAAAATTTTTGGATTTGTGAGGATCTGAACCATTCCCCTACACTATATTAGTTGGTAGCTTAGTTCCTTAACTTCTGAGCTATTGAGAGTCAAACTAACGTAATGAATGATATTTTGCTCATATGTAAAAAAGTTTGAAATAAAAGTTATTCTCCTATTAATTTTTCGCAGAAAAATTTTCTTCTACTCTTTGCTTAATTTTTGCTTTAAACCTCTCGGTCATTGCAAATCCGTCTAAAGTAAGGTACTTTTCAACGAAGAACATTTTAACATTCAATATAATTATCCAGTATGCAACTATACACGAGAAGGAAGAGTGCCAAATACATTGAATCTTGTAACTAAAACACTCCAAATAATAATATCCCTATGTAATTATTTTTTGCAATAGTACCTTACTAAGGTATCAACTCAAATTTTCATATTTTTTCCCAACCAAGGTAGGTAAATTAGATGAGTGGGTGTTGGAAAAAGTAGTGGGGGTAAGACCACCAGATCTATTACCAGTATACAAAATATGAAAATTTGAATTGACAGGGTATTAAAAAATTTTTTATAGCCTGATTTCAATCAAATAGTCAAAGGATCATATCAATGTAAGAAGTGTTGATCGAAAGAAGACACTGCAATTTATTTATTACCTATGAGCTCAATTATTGAAGGATTAGTTTTAAAGAGTAGAAATTAAAACCAAGATTATACCTGTAACGTATATTTTCATCTATTTTTAAATATGACGAACATATTCGGTGACACTGTCTGAATACTAGTAATTCAGGTACCCGCCCATATAATCAAAATATCTTACAATTCTTTCTAAACAATCTAAAATACCAGCATGGAATATTATGAGAATATGGGAACATTGTCATAATATTCAGCACCAAATACGCTGGTCCCTAGATTATATTGCGAGTCAGCATATTCCTATAATAACAAGTTCCTACTTCACTTAGTCTATTCTCCATGTACATTTAGGTACCCTGAACGGGTATATAAACTTTGTTTACAAAGTACACAGTACACAGTGCTACCAGCTAGCTTTAAAATAGACAGTTTTTATCTAAGGGTCTTATCCCAATGTTCAACCTAGTTATTAGTGTTTGAAATATTATTTTATGTACTTGTGTCATACAAATCATTATTTTATTAAAAGTGTTTAATTAATCTTTGTGTTTGAAATATTTTATAAAGTCTCTCAACAGTTAAGGTCCGCAATAGTTAGTGGATAATAAATTGATTATTTAAAAATATTACAGAGATATTGATACTTTCTAGTATTGGTATTTCTTGTATGGTGTAACACTGAAAGTGGTCTAAAAATAACCAACCAAGACACTTTTATGCCGTTACACTACCTTTATGCTTCAAGCCTGAGGTGCTGAGCCTAATCTTTTTGTGAGTCAGAGGTCATGACTTATTAGCTGCTACGTTTCCATAAACCTGCGAAGAACCCTCTCAAAAGAAATAATTGATTCTGCTTGTGTTTATATGGTGTTTCAAAGCCTCTAGCGGAATATTGATCGAAATGAACTTTTTTATTCTTAATGTATACAGATGTGCTGTTCTCGTAACAATGGATACAAATCGGTTGTACGATGATAATGGTTGAGCTTCTCCACATAGGCCTGTACGCGATCATGAAATCCGTTCTTTTCGAGTTGACGTTTTTTTCTTGCTCTTCAACTTTCCTTCTTCTTTTTTTCGGTTTTTTTTTCTGGCTTCGATCCGAAAACAAATTTTTAAATTACAGAAATTGAATTTTTCCTTTTCTCGGCACCGAACAATGAGATCGGCGTGTAAGGTGTATTCACATTAGGGCAACTTTACTATATGAACCGCATCCCGGATGCGGCTCATCAACTGTGTCTACACAGTTCTTCCTGCCCCTCCAGTCGTGGTCGTTGCTCGACCCCCTCCCCATTTTTTTCGTTCCGCAATTGAAATATCTCCTAGAGAGGAGACACGCACTGAGTTCTCACACGCATAAGATTAGGGAGAATGAATGAATGAATGAATGAATGAATGGATGGATAGATGGATGGCTGGATGGATAGATAGATAGATAGGTAGATGGATGGGTGGTGGCACCCATTCCCTCGTCTCTGCGTAGGTCTTATTAAATTCAATTTTATTACAGTTTATTGGCCGCTTATAGTGCCTACGACAGGCGTAGGTCGCCTGACTGCGTGTTGGTTATTTGTGCGAGTCGGGACGAATTTGATCGGAATTTTTGTTCTCCGAGGCATTACTGCGGCTTCTGGTTGCTATTTCGGTTATTGAGTTGTCGATTTGTAGCTGCTTTCACTCCGTTGACTGGCACAAGTGACTCTTCCGCTGAGAATTCCATTATATTTCTATCTCTGTTTTGTGTTTTTCTTGTTTTATCCTTTTAACGAAAAGACGGACTCTTTAGAAACAAACCAGCTTACAGTTTTGCTGAAGAAATGCTTCGATCAAGTGATCATTATTCATTGATTAATAAATGAGTGGATTGTAAGAAGAGCTAGTGATGAAGTTGCATCATTGCTAACTACCATTTTATGAGGATCGTATTGGAGAATAATTTTCGGAAATGTACTACTCGTAGGAATTCTTCGTATCATCTCTGTAGTTATATGTTCGATATGTAAAACTTGAAGTACTTTTTCATGGTAGACCGCTCTCTTTGCCTGGGTAGGACTTGAAAAGTACTTAGGTTCTTGAAAAATGTGAAACTTCTTGACTTTTGGTGAGGAACACTTAGCAGTTCTGATAAAAAGTTTTTTTCTAAAGCTATGATCAACCTTCTGAGAGATGGAGAATTAACTTTTTAAGATTTGAAACTACCTAATTTTTTGATGTCGACAAAATTCTCGTGGAACTAGTCCATATGATTATTATTAAATATCAATTTTTCAGAAACAGTAATCTTGGGCTTAAATATTTATTTTTTATATAGGTATGTGTTTTTTTATTTATTTCAAATGTAGAATAAGAAGATATAGGCATATTAGTTCTTCAGATGGGAGGAGAAAGCTGTTGTTCATGAGACATCAGCTTCTCTTATCGAGAAATAGTCTAAATATTCGAACCCTCAATTGTTCATACCTGGAGGAAATTAATCGGTTATCAAATTCAAATTAATAAACTGATTTTCGGACGTTAGTATATAAAGCTTGCACTCAAATAATTGCAAGTTGTATTAAGTTGTAGTTATTTTTAACCGCAACGACCTACAGCAATCTGACTAATGCCGGTTTGCTTAGAACTTCCGTTCTCAGTGCTTGTACTTCTGTAAAAAAAATATATTGTTCATCGTTATTTACATGTGAATGTTTTTTTCGCTGTGAGATACACTCAAGGAAACATATTTTAGTTGAGCAGAGAAAAATCCTAGTTGGCGAATAACCTTATAAAAATTCATTTCAAAAGGCCTCATCCATAAAATTAATTTGGAATTGGTAGGAATTATTTTTACTGGTCACCTGTTATGAACCTATCATCTATATCCTATGATAATTAAACGTATTTCTACCCTACTTGTAGTTACTTTTTAGCATAGAATACTGATATACTGTATATATGGATTGTTTTATTCTTTTGAATAGTTGAGGAACATTGGTGCTGTGCGTGTAAAAAGTAACCCTTTTTCACGTAATTATATTTATTCACTTTTTTTACCCTCATTCTCCCAAATTCTTGTTAATTCTAAGCGCAGACCGCCACTAGAAAATAGGAAAGAAACCCTTGGTTATCACGCGATATTATTTTTCCTTCTGGCGCTCTCTTTCTCTTTTCCTTGCTTCCATTTTTGAAACTTTCTCTGTAAGTATAATTCGTGAGTAGATTTTCACGATACTCCAAAAAGGAAAAAAATTAGAAAAGGTTTATTTTTACGGTATAGATTTCGTTTGCAGACTTATTCGTGTAAAAGTACTGTAAGTATCCCAACTTGAAAAATGTCAAGTTTGACAATTTTTTGTTTTGTTTTATTGTGTTTCCTTTCGTTTTACTAGTCTTGTTTCATAGTTTGGGGCATTTCGATAAAATCATTTTCCGTTTGCACGCCTTCAATTTAATGCGACAATCCAACCTTTTTACCCAATGGGTATTCGTTTGTTGTATTGAAAAGTTGACCAATAAAATTTTTTTATGGTGTTTGTTCGAAATTATTTGTCTATAAATGATGATATAATTGCGAGAATCATTTTACTATTTTGTTATTCTGGTTTACCTTTATGACAATTCATCAACCTAGTGCTTATAGCAGTGAATTGAATAATCCAGTGAATGAATTTTAATATCTTTAAAGTGATATTTTGTACTAAATTGCATTACAAAATGAGATAAAAAAGAACAGACGCGCTGGGTAAAGAAGAACAATAGATTTACCCAAAAATGTATCCCTCTCAAAACATTGGATTTGCATGAAAAAATAATTCAGAAAGATTTTTATTGTGATTTATGCAGTTTAGATCAAACGCTAGACCCTACATTTGTAGGAAGAAAATCAAGAAAAGAAGTTAAATTTTAGAAGAATGTAAGTAACGGATATGAAAGCAGGCTAGATATTATTTTAATGATGCCTATTTGAGACTGGCTTAATGAACCAATTAATAGTTTAATTAGTGGCACTTGCATAGGTACACCTGGTGGAAAAGTGGTGACAGTTGGTACAAATTCATTTTTTTCTTATTCAGTTCTCCTTTACACTTTTTCCAGGCTTAGGAGTGACAGATTCAATATTCTTTTGTTGATTCGCTGATTCGCTGTGCCTTTATCACATAGTGGTTGGTGAGGTGAGAGGGATTGTTGTATTTCATTTAAGAAAAAGTCAAAACTTAATATTGAACCCTTGATTTTTCAACTTTCTCGGGTGGCACTTCTGCTTACCTTCCGATGAGACGTCACCCTCGTTTGGACTCAGTGTACGTAATTGTCACTGGGTGTACCCAAGTACCACTATAATTCTGCCACTAATCGTTTTTGCATGTAAGTGTCACGTACGCATCTGTTACTAACCCTTTTTTTTATTTTTTTTACCTGCTAAATACTGACTTATTAACCTTTTTATGATTTCTGTATGTAAGTCAGTCGTGTTATAATTTTTAATACGTATATTTTTTTTAATATAACTTTATTTGGGCTATAGCTTGAGTGAGATGTCTGTAAAAGTGCAATTTATGCGCAGTATTTTATCTGAAATTTCTCGTCGAATTTGGTCTGATCGAATAGATGATCGTATTATCTGAGTATTGATTGAGAAAGTGTCAGCATTTTTTACGGATTTGATTTGACGTTTGTGTAATAAGCCTTAGAAAAATTGTGGCTTTAAATTGTTCATTATTAAAGTCAATTATTATTAAAATATTATTTAATAATGAGACGATATAGATTCAATCAATTTTTAATTAACTTTTTTGGTTTGGTATCTGGTACGTACGTCCCTATGTTGAATTGGTTCAAAGTGGATTTTTATAATTTCTTAGTTTTCGTTCATCTTTTTATCTTTGGAATTGCTCGAGTTGACGTGTCAATACGATTTTTCATTTGAATAAAGTTACAAGATCACGAATCGTGTATGTGGCCAGAGAGCGAAAGAAAGAATTGTTCCTTCTCCTATAGTTAGTAACATTAAAAAATGAAGAATTTTTCAGTTATAAGAATAAAGAATGAAAACAATAAAATTAGAGTTCCGAGAAAAAAGCTGGTCGCAGTCACGATTTTTTTGAAATTGTCTTCTAGTTTGTGCTCCGGTTTATGTTTGTAAGCACGTTGAACTTTACCTTGCAATGCATCTATAAAATATGGCGAATTGTGGCAGCACTGATTCATAATCGATCAGATAATGGGATGATTGAAAAAAATAGCGTGGTAATATCGTACTCAAATAAAATCAACCCCCCTACAATATTTGGGGGAAAAAAAGAAACATGTGAGAAGTTCTTCTTACTTGCTCATAGCTTGCTATAAACCAAATTTAATGTATTGAATTCACTCACTTTCGTTTCGGTTCAACTTTTTGATGAAACGGCTTATAGTCGGATTTTTATTTTCAGTACCATAAAAAAGTAAAAAATATGGTTTTATGTCTATCAAGTAAGTATGATGAAATTTGCCACATATTTAAGTACTTTCTAAGAAAATCGTATTCTTATTGATATAACTTATTCTATAGTTTAAATCGTGTTTGTGCGTTATTTTCGTTCGAAAGTAGCTAGTTCTTAAAAGGATTTTTGTGGAAGAAAGTAGCGGCGCGAAGGGTGCGCAGCGCGTGCCTACGCTCCGGGCTTCGCTCTTTGAAGGGGCTTTGCCACCAACTAGGGGTTCGAAGTAGTTTGTTTCTACTTTTTTCTTTCAAGGAAAGGTTAGAGTGAAAAACTCTAGCGCAGTGTTACTTCGCTAGAAAACACAGTTCACTAATTTTCATTGGTAATATTAAAACAAAAAAATAAATAAAATCTGAATTAATGAAATGCTAAAAAAACGTTTGTAACCATCCGTTACGCCGTAAATAAAAAAAAAAAATACATCGAGCAATACGTCAACTTGCTTTTCTCCAACAGTTTTTCATTTTTGTTTTACATTTTTCTCGGAAACTACTAAACCAATAGGCACTAATTTTCTACCAAACTTGCACTCACATATAATAACAATTTTATCGTGAAAATTTCAGTCCTATATCTTTCATAGTTTCTCAAAACCGTGAAACAATTCTTTTTCAGTTTTGTAGGAAATTATGAAAAAAATTTGTATATATGTAAAAATAACACTCTTCTTTTTCGAATGACTACAATTTCGTATGTTACTCTCGTTCTTTCTTGAATTTGTAATGTTTATTTTTGTTTGACCCACATTAAGAAATCGACACTATTCGACTATCTAATATTTACCATTCCGATCTTATTATCTTTAAGTTACGTCATTTCATGTATTATCGACTCGACCATCCTTTGTTAAATGACATCATTTTTGACCATACTCAATATGACTATTTTCCTTTTGTAACGAACGTCGATTTCATTTATCGAATTCATTCATTCATTCATTCGTCTGTTAATCGCCATTTCAGAAAGACAGATAAAACCTAGTCGTATCTTCGTTCGTTTCTTTGTGTATAATAATCTTGAATTTTCTAATTTCACTACCGTATTTTAATTGTGTCAATAAACTCTGCTTTTGATTACGAGTTCACGAAACTTTATTTACATGCAAATTAGATCGAGTGGAATACCCGGAAACAAACTTACAAATTAGAAAATTCTTTTAAAACTTGAAACAGATTTTTTCTTCCGCGATGTTTTCTACCAAAATACAATTGCTGATGATGGCTGAGGGTACCGACAAAACAACAGTCAACTTAAAGAAAATTCGTTTGTTCGGTGATGGAATCTGGTTTGCTTTTCCAGAGGAACTTCAAAAGGCCACACTCCATAAAGAACTTATGGCCTTAGGTCCTCCAAAGAGTGCTGCATCGGTCCTGCGATCAAGAGGACAATACAGAACTATAAATGTCTCCATCCCTCCTGATGTGGCGAAGCTATACTTAGACACCGACAAGAATTTTGTATTCAAAGACTACCTGTTACCAGAGTTTTTACCCTCCGACCAAGCAAAATTGAAAGAAGATGCCGATCAATCTATGACAACCTTAAAGAGAGACAAAGATGAGTCAGTGACCAGCATAATGAAGCATTTCCTGATAGAAAAGTTTTCTCCAAAGAACAAAAACGTGATTGCCTGGGGCGAAGCCTTTGAAAGAGAGTCACAGCGGTTCAAGTTAGATGGGCAAAAACAAATCGAAGTCTTCAAGAGCTGCCTAGAAACATCGATGGCTGATTGGTTCACCATTAATCAGAGAAAACTCGGACTAAACACTGCATGGTCCGATTGGAGAGCTGATCTCATCACCACTTTTGCTGACTCATCCTGGAAGCCAATACAGTATGCCTACAACTACAGGTATTTGAGTGGCTCCTATATAGAATTTGTTGTAAAAAAAGAAAAATTATTATTAGAAATCGATAGAAACTTGCCGGACATAGTAATTTTAGATCTAATAGTTTTGGGACTTCCTGTCCGTATACAAAATTCTTTTAAAAAAAAGTCACGTCTCTCCGTATTTTGCATGATAAACTAAAAAAATTTGAGACGGAAGACAATATTAATGACCTAAATAATAAAAACATAACTTTTCCTAATAAAAACAAAACTTCTAACATAAATAAATCTGAAATTGTAAATAAAAATAATAATAATAATAATAACCAACACAAGAGAAAGTCAGGTGGTGCAGAAAAGAAACCTTGTACTAATTGTGAAAAAAGAGGCTTTTCTGAGAGGTACCATCCTGAAGCTCTTTGTTGGTTCAAAAATAAGCCAAATAATCAAAAAACAATAAATAAATTAGAAATTGAAAACCCTATTTCCGACGATGAATCAAAAAGCTAAATTACCCCCCTTTGATTAAAATAAATTTATGCCTTAATGATAACCTTTTTTGTAAAGGAATTTATGATTCAGGTTCGAATATTTCTATAATCAATAGAAACCTGATCAATTCCATGAAGGTCAAGGCTTTTAAATTCGTTAATAAATCTTTTTGGATGATCAGCGGGTATGGTAAAGTTTTAGGAATAGTTAAAATAAAAGTTAAAATTTTTTCACAAAGTAAAGAAGTTTATGTTTTTGTTCTTGATGAAAAGGAATTTAATTACGATTTTTTAATAGGCTTAGACCTAATTTGAGAATTTAGCCTTTGCCAAGACGAAAACTTGAAAATTTCTCAAAAACAGAAAAAGAATACTGAAATTTTTTATGAAAAAAATGATAAACTAGAAAATTGTAACGTAAAAATTTCCAAGACAGAGTTAAATTTTGAACATTTAGACGACGGAAAGAAAGAGAAATTAAGAAAGGTCATTCAAGATTATGATTATGTTTTTGCAAAGAGTAAATACGACGTCGGTAAAGTCACGGACTATTGCGCTGTAATTAAGCTAACCAAACATAAGTATGTATCTCGCAAACCATATCGATGCAATATCATCGACCAAATAGAGATAGAGAGCCAAATTTCAAAGCTTCTTGCAGCTGATATGATTGAGGAGTCGACCTCACCCTTCGCTGCTCCTGTGACTTTGGCTTACAAAAAAAAACTCCGAAGGGGTGAAAGTAAAAAATAGAATGTGTGTTGACTACTCGGCATTAAATAAAATAATTGTCCCCGAGAGTCAACCATTTCCCCATATTGAGGATTTAATTGTCAAAGCTAGAGATTGTAGATGGTTTTCAGTTCTCGATATCAATAGTGCCTTCTGGTCCATACCTATAAGAAAGAAAGACAGATACAAGACAGCCTTCGTGACTCAGACTTGACATTACAATTGGAAAAACATGCCTTTTGGATTAAAAACAAGCCCCACAATTTTTCAAATAATCTTAAGAAATATATTAAAGAGAAAAGACCTAGATGATTTTTGTGTGAATTATATAGATGATATCTTAATTTTTTCAAAAACATTCGAGGATCACATAGAACACCTAAAAAAACTTTTCACATCTATATATGAAGAAGGGTTCAGACTTAATCTGACCAAATGTGACCTCTGTAACGGTATAATTGTTACAAAAAGTACACGACACATATATTATTTTCTTATAGTGTATATTTTAAAATGTGTACATGAATATATACGGTGTATTGTAATGTACAAGAGAAGATGTTGGTAGAATATTAGTAAGTTAATAAGTGATTAGGCTTAGATCTAAGGGTATGGATTCGAATGAAATATACATTGGTGTCGTGGGAGATATACAATGTGATTGGTTGATATAATCTACGTAATTTAGAGTGAACCAATAGAATAACATGCTTATGACATAAAATGGGTGTAATTATAATTTTAAGAGGAATTAGGAATATTACAGAGTTGTATTTTGTGTTCATGGAATAGATGACATCATTATGTTTAGTAAGAGAATATTGTATTAGCTGGAAAAGGTGATGTCATGATGCAAGTCTTGACAAGTCTTACTGACGTCATTTTAGACAGGATGTAAGAATGAAGTTATATACAAAATGGAGATAGAAGAATAATTGTTAGTAGAATACGAAATATATAGTAGAATAGGAAATGATACGAAATTATCATTACATAAAATTCCGGGGGAATTTTGAAATTCAAAGTTTAGGAGAAAGTTTGAATTTAAAAATACGGATATGATAAATTATAGAAATAAGAAAGATAAAAAGGGATAAAGGGAAAGGAAAAAAAATTTTTTTTGATATTTTAGGATGGTATGGAAATTTAAAACAATATTTCAAATACAAATATAAGGTCTGTAAAGTTGAATTATAGTTTACAATAGAAACTAAATCAGATAAATACAGATTTGACAATATACGCTTATATATAAATCTTTACTAATAATTATACAATCATTTTTCACATTTTTATTCAATACATTCAACATTATTTTCATTAGTATTTTCAATAGATTCAATAGGTTTCGTAATTTCATCAATTAATTGTTTAACATGTTTACTCTCGAGAGGTTTTCTAATTTTCACAATAAAAAGAGATATAATAATAATAATAATAATTATAGTAATAAAACATAACCAAATAACTATAATAATATTTAGAAGAGAAATAGAGTTTCGATCACCGAATTCTTGGATTTTGATTTGGGTTTTATCAAGTTTTTCC
>WOFM01000263.1:59081-117736 GCA_011428145.1 Ericerus pela | reverse complement strand
CATTTTTTGTACTGTTGAAAAGTATTATCGATCTCAGTACGAGCCTTGTTAAGAGACTTGCCAATTTCTTTGGCACGAGCAAGCTGTTTGGCTTCCAATTCAGCTTGTTGTTTCAAACGCTGTTCCTCCTCCTTTTGTTGAAGGGAGGTTAAATCCAAAAAGGGGAACAGGTTGTGGTGCAACTGCAGGTGAGAATTTTTTAATTAAGCGTGAACGCTTAACTAACAAATCCCGTCTGCAGTTACGTGCACGGATAATAATATCTTTATCCGTTTTCGTGGAAAGATTTTTTAAATCTTCGATGCACGAGTCAATCGCATCCTTTTCGGATAAGATTGCCTCGTAATCAAAGCCTTTAATGACTGGCGTTTGAAGAATTTCATGAATACGCCAAGCATAGGATTCGCAATCCTCCACGACAGTGGTGGCAACATAGGTGTCATCTGAGGATGTTGAGTCCGATGATTCTATGCTGGGAGATCCAGAAGTGTCTGAGATTGCTCTCGAACGTTTAAGGAGTTCCGCATCCTCTTCTTTTTTACGACGTTCTTCACGTTGTTGGAGGAGTTTTCGCTCCTTTTCTTGTTTTTCGGCCGTAATTTTACGGGCCCTTTCCTCTTCTGCGCGGATTCGGGCAGCTTCCTCAGCTTTTTCACGAACGGCTATTTCAGCCTTTTCCTTAGCGGTAAAGTCCGCTTTGGCTTTCTTGGCTGCAGCAGCCGCTTTTTTCTTTTTGGCTTTTTTAGCCTCGAGAGCTTTTTGAGCTTCAGCCGTTTTAGTTGCTTCTTCAGCATTGGCTTCAACAGCTTTTGCTTTATCAGCCTTAGCCTCAACAGCTTTTGCTTCAGAGGCTTTATTAGCTTCAGCAGCCGCTTGTTGCATGTCCACTTGATCGGACCATGGAAGATTGTTTGGATCTAAAAGATCATCTTCTTTTTGGGAAGAGATCGGGGAATCGTGAATTCCTTTTTCTGCCATGTATAATTATTACTGAGAACAGAAAAATAATAAAAAATTGTTTAGATTTCATCAGCATATTATTGCTGTTTATTTACTATGACGTGTTTTAAACGTTTATTTAATGAGGAAAGGTGCAGAGAAAAATTAAATTTTTAAAGTATTAGTGTCAGCGACACAAACTTCTTCTCACTAGAGTGAAATAATTGATTTACCATGTATCAAATGATATTTAGCAATATTACGTTAAGTGGATTTTTAGTCCATTTTGAGTATTTTTAGTACTGAATTTTCGTAATTTTTATAAGTATTTACGGCTAAAGAAAATTTGGGCGTGACCCTAGGACAAAAATTTGTTTTTTAATTACAAGAATGTTTAATTCCTAGAATAATAAAATTATTTCTATGTCTTAAGGAGCCTTTAAAAATTCGGGCGTGACCCTAGGATGAAATTTCGTATTTTTAATACAAGAATGGTGAATTCAAATGTCAAAAACCAAAAATTTAAAATTTTTGACAAGTCCTAGGGTGCTGTTAAAAAATCGGGCGTGACCCTAGGACGAAATTACGTATTGTTGGTACGAGAATGGTAAATTCATTTGTTGTCAAAAAAAATAAAATTTAAAAATTTTTTGACAAGTCCTAGGGTGCTGTTAAAAAATCAGGCATGACCCTAGGACAAAATTACGTATTTTTAGTACAAGAATGTTAAGTTCTGAAAAAAATTGTAAAAATAGTAAAAATTTCTACAAGTCCTAAGGAGCCGAAAAAAAATTGGACATGACCTTAGGGCAAAAAACGTATTTTTTGATAAAAGAATGTTAAGTTCTGGAAAATGCATAAAAATTTATAAGTCTTAAGGAGCCGATAAAAAATCGGGCGTGACCCTAGGACGAAATTTCGATAATTATGCATGAGAATGATAAGTTCTTATTGAAAAAAAAATTTTTCCAAGCGTCAGGGTGCCAATAAAAAATCGGGCATGACCCTGGGGCGAAAGAATAAAATTCTATTCGCGACACTATTTGAAAAAATATACACACACAAAAAAAATATAATTTATAGGCTAAAGATTATTTAGATCTGAGAACTATAATTTTTTTTTTTTTTTTTTGTGAATAGGATGATGAGTCCATGTTAATTTCAGACGAAAATAAAGACACTAAAGTCAAATTATTACGTGTGAAAAAAATATTCCAAACAATTATATAATTATTTAAGAATGTAAGGATATGGTCCTTTAATTACACTTACCGAAATTCGGGTAGAATTAAGGATGAGTATGGTAATTGGTATTGTTGAAGCAGAAGATTCTAACCGCTACTTCTCGATGTCAAAATTCACGTATTTACACACGAAAATTACGTAAATATTTACGAAAATACGTAAAGAATAATTCCACAAATTAATCTGCGTAAGAAATTACGCAAAAAACAACAAAAAACAGCAGAATTTAATTAATTAGGCAATTAATTACGGAAGACGCAACGACGTTGAAAATTTGTACAAGAAACTGGTAAGGGTTCCTGTACGAATTCGCGTACGTTAGTGAAAAAACCTTTGAATGCGCATGCGCGCAAATCAACGTGGTTGAATAGGTTCTTCCATGCTGCTGTTGTTGACGCATCTCTATATGTAATTTACGTGTGTAGTAGTAGGGTGCGTAATACTTACACACGTATTTGTGTATGTAGTGGGAAGATGATGAATCTTATGTGATGCAAGTCGGTGCTTGCATCGCTATTATGTTAGGTGATTTTGACCTTGGTTCGGCAAATATATGCATTGACACGAATTTTCGTCTAAAATTAGACGAAATTCGGCCGATATTAATTTCTATTTTTTAGATGTACGAGTGCGAGTAAGACAAATATAGGATTTGATCGTCCATTTTCGTCTTTTTTACGCTCTCGTATTTTACGTCGACAGAAATATTGAAGCATTTATCCGCAGAGTTTTTTAGACTCTCCTATTTTAGACGTAGCATGATTAGTGCTGTATTGTTAAATAATTTAATTATTTGACAATATGGAAGATTTTACTCTTGTTGTAAATTCATTAATGAAAAAGAGGAAATAAATTACGTAATATTTTTGAGCAGATAAATGCTAGGGGCGGCGGAAAAATTAATTTTATTAATTTTTTCGTCGTCATTACCCGTAATACGTGAATAAATATTCGTGAATATTAGAATGATGAGTTCTAGTTAGGAATCCATTATTAATGGGGGCGCTAAATTTTCATTTTTGCCACTAGTTAGAGAATTTTTAATTCTTATTTTTTTGTGAGAAGATGATTAGTCTTTATTAAATTATTTTTCTTTGTTTGTTAGACAAAAAATAAGATAATACGAATTATTAATTCGATGAACTCTTTCAACTAAAAGTTAAAGTTCAAGTGAGGATGGTTAGTCCGCAAAAATACTTCGTATTTTTGTTCAAAGTTATTGCAGTGGAAGCGTTTTTAGGCTATGAATTGTTAATTCAGGGAATTTTTAATTCCAAACCACCAGATCATATTGCTCCTGCTACCATGTAGTGGGTAGAAGCTTATATATAATGGTTTAAGGTCCAACAGACCATATAAAGTTGGTTGGAGTCACACACCTGCATCGCACGCCTTGTAACTCACAACTGCCTCGCCTCAACACCAGTATCCCCACGTAACTCTGTTAGGAGTGTAGTGGGAGAACCAGCGCACAGGCTATGCGCTGGGACCTGTGGGCGGAGCCACGACACGTATGTACGTATGTATGTATGTATGTATATATATTGTTTCCAAAAGTGATAACAAAATCAAACAACAAGAATTGTAAAATTCTGTGGTCATCATCTAGGTGGTTGGACATAACTGGTATGCAGTGCGAGTTGTAAGGCTAAAAGGTTTAGACAACACAAGGCCAAACATTTCCAAAATGGTAACATTTGACATCATATAGTCCAAAGATAAACTTTTCTGAATAGAGCTAAAAGAGAATAAACCATCTAAATTGAAGAGATAAGAGAAAAAGTGATAATGCAACACAGCTTAACCGAGTCACACAGGATCAACCTCTTTCCCAAGGGTTAACAAGTTGATAACTGAGAACAGCTCGTAGAAACATGAGAACCCAATAAAACACCAGGAAATGATGTAACGTAACAAGTTAATTGCTTTTAAAATCTAACAAGCTGTAATGGACTCAGAAAGAAGACAATGTAGAGAAAAAACAGAACTCTAGGAAATTGATTCTTCTCTACAAAACCCACTTCACCAATTTTCACTCACAATATTAAAATAAAAATTATATATAAAAAAATACAAATTAAACTAAATCTGAATTAATACAATGCTTAAAGGATGCTCGTAACCCCTTGTGCCACGAATAAGAAATAGATATCTACAGCAAAGCAGTCAAATTGCTTTTCTCCAGTAATTTTTGATTTCTGTTTTACATTTTTTCAGGAACTACTAAACCAAAAGGCACCAAAACTTCTGTCAAAAATGCACTCACATTATAACAATCTATCGTGAAAATTTCAGCCTAATCCCTCTCGTAGTTTCATCAAAATTCCAGAAAAACCAGTTTTTCAGAAATTTTTTATGCTTCAGTTTTCTCAGAAAATACTGAAACAATAGACACCAAATTCCTATCAGACTTGGTCCCATATAATGACTTCTTTTGGAGAAAATTTGAGCCCTTTTCCTTTTGTACTTTTCTCAAAACCATGAACCAAAATTCTTTTCTAGTTTTCTAGGAAACTAAGTGACAAATAGACACCAAACTTTTATTAGACTTGCACATATGTAAGAAAAACGTATTGTGAAAATTTCAACCCAATCCTTTTGGTAATTTCTTAAAAGTTCTGGAATAACCATGTTTCCAATAATGTTTTCCATTCAAGTTTTTTCGGAAACTGCTGAACAAATTATCAGAACTGCTCAAACATAAGGAAAATTTATTAAGAAAATTTCAACTCAACCAATTTTGTAGTACCTTCAAAATTCATGAAAAACCGATTGTCTAGGAAATTTTTGTTTTATAGTTTTCTTGGAAACTATTGGACCAATAAGCAGTAAATATCTTTCAGACCTAGTCCTATATAAAGACTAAGTGTTGTAAAAATTGCCGCTTCATCCATATGGTAGTTTTCTCAAAACCGTAAACCAAAAATTTTCTTGAGCAATTTTTATTTTCCAGTTTTCTTGGAAATTACCTAACAAATAGGCACCAAACTTCTACCAGACTTACAACATAAGGAAAATCTACCGTGAAAATTTTACTCTAATCGATTTTGTAGTTTCTTTAAATTCTTGGTAAAACCACTTTTCCAGAAATTATTTATTATGCATTTTAGAATAGGTCAATGGCTAAAAATATAATATCATTGGACCTACCAGATGTACTGTATGATCAATAAGCACAAAACAATAGGTCGTGTTCTTATCCAGATATAAATATCTATGCCAAATTTGGTGAGTATTGAAACAAAATTGTGACCTGTACCGTGTTTAATAGAAATGTAAAATACATAGTAATGTGAGAATGTCATCAACGAGTTGGCTGTTGACAATACACTGCCTGTTTCAAAGTGTTCCATCTTTTTTTCATACCTTCAAATTTTATACTTCTAAAATCAATTTTTCTCAGCCTATTCTGATCCAATTTTGACACGGTTTGAAGCTATATTTTTTATTTTTCTTGTTCTAAGAAGTATACTAATTTTTGAAAAATGGTATATATTGACAATTTTAAAATTGAAATTTTCTCAAAAAAGTAGAATAAAGTATGACGCATAGGGCATTAATTTACATTACAAATTTAACGAAGTTTGAAAAACCAAATGGACTTCACTCCAATGAAAATAGAAATTGTCTGTCGAACGGATATGAATGAAACTTGTAAATTACCTAGAGTATCTATTGGCATAGCATATAGGCTAAAGTTCACTCCAAAAACTTGAGTAGTTTTCGAGCAAAAGGTCTTATACATACATTTAAAAATGTAGAAATAGTTGTGTAACTTTCCAGCTATTAGGCATCAAAATTATATAATATTGTAAATGAGTAACGTGTGTAAGTTTGTGACCTAACCACACCAAAACTACTGAATGAATTCGAATGAAATTTACCTGTACATATGAATTCTATTTTTTGTGGACTTAGTACAGGTCAAAATTTTCGTGTGATAGTCACAAAATTTGGTACAAATATTAGTTCTAATTTAAGGAAGAGCCCTATTGATTTTGGTTCTGGTTGGCTGTATGGTTCTTCCAGTACCGATATTTTTGTTTCTGTTTTTATTGTGTCCATAAAATACTTAATTTTGGACCTATTGCCATAAAATTCATATCAAATATTCAATTTAATACATTTTAACAGGATATAAATTTTGGTGTGGATTAGCCGGATGGTATTTCTGGTGCCATAAGTTTTATTTTTATTTATTTTTTTAATGGTCACTATATTAGAAATACTATATTCCAGTAAAAAAGGTTGTAAGGGACAATGATATTCTTCTCCCTTATGCAGATTGTAATGTGATTCTCATTTATAAGGATTACGATCTAATAAATTTATTTTATTTTTTTGTATAATAATTTTATGTATTTTGTTCATGCGATGTTATTTCAGATTTTTTTTAATTATAGTTTTTCCCCCCGCTTTATAACCTTTTATTCTACGCATTAGTCACTACTACAATTTTAAAACTATACCAATACTGCTGCCAACCTTCAACAATGAAATAATTTTCATTTTTCCTAAAGCTAAAGCCAAAAAAAAAAAAAAGAAACTTCCATACTTCTATGTTTTATCAATCTTTGGTAACAAATTAATGTTTATTTTGCATAAAGGCTTCAGCACGTCGGCGCGATATTGAAGCGGTGTGGTCTAGGTGATACTGAAGCGGTAACAAATATTGCATGTGATACTTTCTAACGAACATTGATGTGGTATTTTAGAGTGTTCTTCCGGAAGTCCAATTTGTTTGTTGGACAAATTAGACTGCCTGAGTATTGGTGGAAACACATATTAATTAGAAATCATCACTGTACCACTTGGCCAATCCGCCCAAAAATTGGTAGCATGTTACAATAGATTCATGTGAATATTTATTTCAAATTCCATAGCTATTGGTCCAAAATTAGGCAGGTTATAGGCAAAATCTGAATGAAAATACCAGACAGTTCAAAAAAAAAATCATCAGGTCTAGTACTTAGTTTAGCCTGATTGTTTGTACCAAATTTTGTGATTATCTTACAAAAATTAAGACCAATACCATGGTAATAAGAAAATATAAAAATTTTTCTGAGGTCATAAAATGAAAAATGTACCGACCCCCATCCCTAGAGGCTGTGATACTAGATCGAAATTAAGGATTAGATTTTTATAAAAACCCATTTGAAAATTATTCTCCAGTAAATTAGAAATATCTTATCAAATGTAGAATATTGCGGTCAAAACACAGTAAATTGTGTCAGTGTGCCACTTTCCATTTACATATGTGAATTTTATTTTACCTCCTCAGTATCGTCGGTGTGCTGACGCTTTAAAGCTAAACCCAAAAAAATAAAATAAAATAAAAGCTTATCTTTTAAAAACTTGTTTTAACCTAAACTTATTTTATAATTTGCATGAACTGCTTTTTACAAAAATTATCCACATGTTCATGTTTTCTTTTTTTTTTTCATTTCAAGAAATTTACTTTCAAATTTCATATTGTCTAATATATATCGTTTTCATACTATCCTAACATACTATTTATGCATATGAACTTACTGACGATTAACGTGTCCATCAAAATTTATAATTTTTTTTCCTCAAAGACTTACTTTTTCTAGCGAGACTTGCTGCGCTAGAATTTTTTGATGTTATTTTGGCTATGAAAAGCTTGATTTTAAACCAGTAACTTCGAAATTTTCAAAAAATATTTATTGTAATTTTTATTATAACATACTTCCAATTCTGGTGCGATTCGCCCTAATGGGACTTCCAAAAAATTCATTTTTGTTTCGATTTTTAAGGATGTAATGGTTTCAAACTATGTAATTTTGAGTCAAAAGTTACAAAATTCAATACAATCGTCAATCATGATCGATTACTAACTTTTTAGCTTCTAAATTTCGACTTTTTGAAAACCTACTGTTTCTAACGGAGCTACTTTTTTGTTAGTTTTTTTTTTCTCTCAAAAAGAGATGGTCACGCTTCGCTTAAATTTTGAAATTCGTCTCATAAATCTCAGTAAAAAACCATCTTTTTAACTAGGAACAGTGTAGTAGATTCTTATTTAAAATTTTACTTATTTTCCTTGCTCTTCATATGAAACTGAAAATTAAGCCACGCAATTCACGACGAAATTACGGTACCTATTTTACGAGCAGCGATTTTCTTTTGGTTTTTATTTACTTATTGTTTCTAGTACTATCACAAATTTTCTATAATTTGTAACGCGTTTTTTCGAAAACTTGTTTCGAAGACAAATTGTAGTCGGCATTAAGCAGTAGCGGCGTTAATAAATTTCATTTTGTTTCTTCGATTTCATGTTTGGAAGTTATTATGTGGAACGGTATTGTTAACCGTGGCAAATGACTTTTTTTAACCAACAAGAAAATTTAAATCCAGAAATTTTATCTTTTAAAAATGAACGAACAAGCATTGGCTCAACATTTGAACGAAATTTATCCAGTGGGTTTTGTTTAGCGAAACGTGATTGCTACAACCTAATCGAAGACCAAACAGGTGGCCATTGATGAGTATTTTTATACTCTGTTGATACCTCCAAACGAACGAATACGCCCACTTGAATTGAATTAAATTGAATAAGCTGGTCCTACGTATATTGCTTTTAACTTCTCTGGTGAAAATAGTTGATAATGAAAAATCATATATATATAGCATGGGGCAAAAATCAAGTAAAGGCCTCCTGAAGTCAAATGGAAGAAAAAATAAGAATTGAGTGTTTGTGTCAGCGGGTGGTAAAAGATAGGCGATTAATTTTAAACTGAGTAAGAGCATATTCTTCACAGATTGATATTTTGTGGAAAGGATTGTTGGACGGCAGTTTTACTAATTCCATCGAATGTATTCGATAAAAATATTCAAACGAAGGTTACCAACACCCAGAAATTCAAATCCTTTGGTTGAGGTCAAAAATCGTTTTCCAAAGTCTGAATTTAGTTTATTATTCTGAGATCAATCTTTTGTTCTTCAACTTTTATAAAACTTGTTTAAGTTTACTTTTCAGATTCATTTAATTTTTTACTGATGATGCAAATGAACCCTCTGCTGAGAAAAATATTGTTTAATTAACAAGTTATTTGAAATATTTCCCCCATAAATTCATGTTCACTGTTTTTGAGTTTACTCCCATGCTCAACTGGAGATTTGAATGAAACGAGGCCAGCGAATAAGGGAAAATTAAATGTGGCAATTTTTTGTCCGTTTCTACCTTTAATTCAAGATTTAGTTGAAATTTTCTCCGTTCTTCGCAAGTTGTGAAAAAAAAAGTTGTACTACATTAAATTTGATTAGTCTCCATAAACTGGTATAATTATATAACTTTTAAGTTGTTAAGAAATAAATGAAAAAGACAAATATTCTGTGGAATACCTTGTCTTGAGAAGTATTCACACATAGAAGGTAATCAACAGATTTGCGTGTTCTGCCACATCATACACAAATGTATGGGAGAGCCAAATCCTCAGCAAACACTGGCGATTTCTAGCCAATTTTGTGAGTTTATACATACATACATATACTTATGGTATTAGGTCATAATATTACATAATTTCTTTTTCTGTAAAGTGATAAGAAATGACGCAGAGTATTTGGTACTGGGCTCTGACATCACTGAGATCTTTATCAAGTAATTTGTCACAGTCCGAATAATGTATCTTACCTGTATGTATGTACAGGTAAGAACATACAAACATATGTGTACATATTTGATAAACATCATATAGACAAATATAAGCTAGCCTTTTGGCAGCGACTGTCATCGAGGGGTGTGAGCCCATATACCTCATAAGAGTATTGTCCCCACAGCTACTCCCCCCAGTTTTTGCGCTACAAAAATGATAAGTTGTATCCCCGGTGGGTACTTACAAAGTCTACTGCTTCTGATCTTGCTCCCACTTGGCCAGAGCACTACCTACCACTGCCCCAACGCATTTGTAAGGCAGCTTACAAGTGTTGAACCAGGACTAGTAGTCTGTCCTGCTCTTCTGGTCCCTATGTCTGGGTGGTCTGTTTTAGGATTTTGAAGAGGAGTATGATTGGTATTTTGCAGGGTCAGTGTGGAGTTTCTTCTTTGCTTTTCCAAACAGTGGGGAGTTCAAATTCCCCATTGGATGGTAACAAAGTTGGATGCAGGAAGAGTTAACTTTTTGGAACCTTGTCTACAAACAGGAGTCTTGCCCTCTCCTAAAACTGCCAGTGTGGATGAGCCCAATGGTGGGCTCTCCACTTTTGGGTTCTTCTCCAGTGTTCTAGGAGGTCATATGAGGGGAAGAGGTAGTGTGGACATGCCACTGGTGTTGTATCCATAAGTAACTCATTCTCTATTCTTTCAAGCTCATTTTCATTTTCTAAGTTGCATTGATTCTTTAGTCTCAATGCCACTTGGTACTACAAATTGGGGCTTTGGAATAGGGAATGGTGTATTTTCAGAAATTGACATTACAAAGATACTTGAAAAAATAAATAGAGGAAATTAAAATCCTAGTCTATGCAACTGCAGAACAATGAATGATGTTTGTAGCGAGATTTTAGTTGATCACAGTGTCATTTTGAGGTCATATCTGAATATCTGAATGTGACCTTTCATGGAGGGGATAGCGTATAAAGTTCTCTACAATTTAAAAGTTTTCTGGATAAGTTCTGTTTAGTCTAAGCAAAGTTAAGTGTGAATGAATTCTGAAACTATCTGAGAATCTTCAATAGACAAAAGAATGCACTTTTCAAAAGTGACATCACAATATGTATTGACATTTTGCTTATCTTTGTTTTACAACAGAAACATGTTGCGATGTTTTCTTCCATATCACACATGGATTTGTTTATTCCTGTTCTTGTTTTATTGCATGATTTTTTTCTAATGCTTATCTTTGGAATTTCTTTTGTTAAATTCCAAGTTCATCTCTTCTTTTCAATGTGTTTGAATTTGTTTCAAATATTACTTTTTCGGAAATATTTTTATTTTCTCCGCACTATTACTCAGATCTATGACTAAGATACTGATACTTCAGTTTTTTGCTTTCAAAGGGTCTGTCTCTTTTTTGTGAGCATATGGGGGCTGAAAGGTCATATTTTATTATTATGAGGTTTTCAGCAAATTTAACCAATTTTCTATTTCTATTTGTTTGTGAATTTTGATTTGTATTGCATTTCTCAACTAATTCGTCTTCTACTTTTTGTATATGTGTATTTTTGGTCGAATCAGTTGACATATTTTCTTCTATTTCATTCTGTGTGTTTATCTTTGTTGCTCTTTGGAGCATTTTTTTGTTGTCGTTAATAAGGTATGCTGGTTTCAATCTGTCAATTGAGATGGTTTTTTGTTCTCTTACAATTTGTATCACAAAATTTTTATTGTCTCAAGATACAACCTTATAAGGACTGATGTATGGTTTTTCCAATGAAGATCTTTTTTTTTTTCTCCAACAAACACATTAGATGTTGTGGCCACGTGTTTGGAGATGTAAATCTTTATTGGCCATATCGAGCTGCCTGTTTGAAAAAATTGTTTTCATCAGTCTGTATGTTTTGGACTAGGATTTTGGGGCTAATTTCTTTTGATTGGGTGAAGAAGTCCTCTGGAAGGTGTAGCTCTTTGCCAAGCGCTAATTGCACTGCTGAGTGTCCAGTGCTAACATCGTTTTACCCTTCATATTTGCATTGAAGTCCATAATATTGGGGACTGGATAGTGATCAGGAACTGTTTTGACATTTAAGGCCCAGTAGTCACCAACAGTTCGCCACTCTCCACTTGCTTTTTTAGCCATATGGATTGGAGAACTTCACGAGCTTTTTGATGGGTGACATATGCCTTCCTTAATTATGTGGTCATAGTATTCTCAGCCCGCTTTAAGCTTATCAGGTAATAATCTGCAGACTCTAGCATGGCAAGGCGGTCCTTTAGTCTCAATGTTGTGGACTGTATCGTGTTTGTATGTAGGATGCTTGTGAATTGATAGCTGTGTAACCCCAGGGGAGTCAGACTGAATCCATATGAATTGTTTATCGACTTTGGTGCAACTGGAAATATTTGTGTCCAGTTGGTACACTAGTATTTTGACTTTTACATATAGCTTACTTTCACTATTTATATTTCCATTTTTAAGGTCAATGACCAGGCTAAAATGTGGGAGAAAATCTGCACCTAAGATTAGTGTTGGAACATCCGCAATTGGGAAAGACCACGTCATATCTCTTGGAAAATTGATGCTTACTTTGCTGGTTGGAAAATTTTGACCATTCATAGTTTGGAGGTAGTATTTTGAAAGAAGTATTTTCAGATTTTTGTGTACTGACAATATGCTCAGGTCTGCACCCAAGTCAATTAAGTACCATCTTTTGTTCATTCTGTCCTTTATGAACAGGTGGCATGAGTATTTTTCAAAGGGGTCATCAGTTGCATAGATGGCCCATTGTTCTAGTTTTACAAACTAGGCTTCTTAAAGGATTTCCCCTACCATTAGCATCTGTTGTTGCATTTGGTGGCCTCTGTGCCAAACTGTTTGTGGAAAAAGCAGGTTTTATATCCCAGTTTTTTAGTCGGAGATTTGGATGATGGTCTTGTAGGAGAAGTTGAAGTCTGACTACCTGTTGAACTACTATTTTGGTCTCTGGACCTAGATTTTCTATCTGTGCTTTTATTATTGCTCCTGCTTTTCAAACGATTATTTCTTCTACCATTGTTTTTCAAATTTTTATCATTTTTCTTTTTAACTTCAGTTATCAGCTTAGCAATTTGGGTTTGAAGCTGAGCTATTTCTCCATTCTCTGATAATAGTGCATCAATCTATGATTTTGTTCTTGTATGTTCTGTGGTATGCCAAATGGGGTGACCTCATGTCACCACAACCAAAACCATAAAACATAAACAAAATTACACCAGAACTTACCAGTAGCAAAACATACGGTCCAGATGACGTAACTTACCTGAGTCCAATTTTGTACAAATAATGCAGTAAGTGGATAGCCAGCCATTAATTGGAGTTGTATCACCAAAACCTCCGTATTTTTGCCAACATATTCTGAATTTTAATTTAGAACTGGAAAAGGCTATCTATCAGAATGATTTACCTCATTATGGGAAACACTTTCAATCAAATCTTGTCTCTCACCTAAAACATACCCTCACTACCTCTTAGCAAACAAACATGGTAGAATATAAAAGATCCATGTTTAAATCAGAAATCCGGCGTATAATAGAAAAACAATATATACATAACAAAATTAATATTAACATACCATATTGTAGAAAATACGCCATTGAAAAGACTTGATGAAACAAAAAATCTTTATAAATTACTGCCAGATGTTGAGCAAAAACGTAGACATTGAAATAATTTGTGAAAACAGGAACATATTCTGAGCACAGTTGTACAAAGAGTAATTTCATCTACAGTTGAATAAGATGAAGTAAGCTTCAACTTAATCAAATGTAGGGGAAATTATCCGGTTGATAAATTTTGTCCACTTTCTTATCGAGATAAGAAAGAGGAGAAATCAATCAACTTTTGAAAAATATGAAATCTGGTGAAAACCCACCGTAGTAGGTTTTTGTGAGTGTCCGGACCAAAATATCAAGTATACTACAGTTCTAGTGCACTATCAGCACTCTTTACTAGTAAGTCTAGGTCCTCAGATGTATTGATAACTGTGGCACATACAATAAGGCCAACTTTGTTCATCCAGATCTGTTTCCTATTTCCCTTCTGTCAAATATATTTGGAATGAGGGGTATAGACTTCCCACTTTTGAAGTCAGACCTCTTCTTTGACAGCTAAAGGTGTCTAGGTATTTTAAAAATATTTGTATTACAAGCGAGTAACTCGCCAACTCACTGCACCTAGTTTTAAGAAAAGCGCTCTGTGCCTAGACACCCACAATGTAGCCAAAAAAATCACGTCGATGTCATCACTGTGGAATACCTTGTCCTGAGAAGTATTCACCTATACATGGTAATCAACAGCTTTGCGTGTTCTGCCACTATACCTCATACGAGTATTATCCCCACATATTTATTTATTTTAAACTGGGCTTTGATCATGGAGATAGTTGATTTAGTGTCTGGAGATTATATCCGATATCGATGACTGGGAGATCTAGTGGGAAATGGCCCTCGAGGATGAAGTATTAATCACATGTGGAAGCACTAACTGAACCAGACTGAATACTTCGCCATTTTGGGTCGAGAATATGATGGCAGATGGTGTGGACTCTTCAACCCTTCAGTTGTGAGGCCAAGCGCCAAACCAATTCGCTACCGTATCCAAATATACGTCTTTATTAAGCTATTCTGTGGTTTGCATAGATATTTTTGCAAGTCATATTTCTGCCCCCCTTCACGAGGAATCCTTTGTTATGCAAACTAGTGGCCTCAGATCAAATTTCTATACTTGTTAACGCTGTTTTCATTGGTTTATGGCTTTGTATCGCATTTTCTCAAAGTTAATATTTCTTATTAATTCGGACATCTTCATTAGAGCGTGTGTCGTAAAAATGCCAATTTTGTAATTGAATCTTGCGCGATTTACCAACGGGTTTTATTTTTTACGTTTAATTTCTTGAAAAAAGTTGGAAGGAAAAAACTCATAGTTTCCATTGACCGACCGCATTTGAATACTTCTTGATTGCATTATCACTGAATAATTTCTTGCGGTTGTTTCAGTGTGGACGCGTTTAAAGAATCATTTCACAAATTGGAAAAAAAAAGTATTAAGAAGACTTGCTTGCGGGTGGTCTTTTGGTTTACTCGCATATTGAAGAAGGCGTTCTGTTGGTGGAGGGAGCTTAATTAAGGTGCAATTAACTCAACGCTGAAAAAACACCGAGATTGAAATTTGATATACGAATGCATTATACGCGTATGCGCATCTTTGCATCTGCATTTCAACATGTTTTCTAATCGTCAACACTCTTCGTGAAATTGAGTTTTTAAACAATTCCCTCGTCTTCATTTTTTCATTTTTTTTCCTTCAGGTTATTATTTTTTCTCTTTCTTTATCAGTTCACGCAGGTTACTTTAATATGTATTAAGGGTAACAGAAGAATCAGTAAGACCGGCTTATCACTTTTTTCTTCTTTTATAGTCTTTCGTTGTTGGCTTGCACGAATGAACGTATTATATTACACGCGTCCGTTTGTATAGACTAAAACCTAGGATACAGATAAACGAGAAATATGTTCACGCTTGAATGAATTCGGGAATTTTAATTTTGAGTGCAGCGGACTTCGATGAGCACAGATTTTGGTTACTGCTTGCGTATTTTGGATTCTTGGGTGATCATTGAGTAGATTTTACGCTTTCTGTTTGAGTTTGAAGTCTTTGTCAGAAGATTATACCGTATCAACTTTTACATCACTTTAACAAACTAGTGAAGCACTAAAAACATTCAGGAGTAAATAGCTGAGTCTACATTTTCCTCATTATTTTTTTTACACCTATTAGGAGTTGTAAAAAATCCGAAATTTTTTTACTGGAAGATACAAGTACATAGTAGCATAGAGGAAAAGTGCATAAAAATACTGTTTTTGGTGGTCTTGAATACTTAAATTTTGTATTTTTGGGAGAGGAGTTTTGAAGGAAGAATAGTTGATTTACTGCTGATAAAGATCTTGACTGCGGTAGATTTGTTAATCAAATTGGTACTTCTCCAAACGACTGTAATTTGTACTGCGAATGTTTACTTATACTGTGAATGATGAAAGGGAAAACGTTGTTTATTATTGAAAAAGTAGAAATTTCTTTCAAAATAGCTCCACTATGGAAAAGACACACATTGATTGCCTTCTGGTCATCTTACCTAAGCGTATATGTCAAATTTCTTATTTATTAGTCTAACATTATATTAGTTACCAAACATCGTTTTAAAATCACTGAAGATATAGACTCTCCAACAGAATAATTAAATGTATTATAATTATAAGACTTCAAATATTCAGATTTATCAAGTAATATGTAAGGAGTGTTATTAAGAAACAGACCAATGCTGAGTGAATATATTCAGGTTTATTATGCACATACTTACACACTGTAATCTGTCGTAAAATAGATTAAGTGATATCAAATTGCGTGCTTGACCAATTAACAAATGATGTTATAATCGTTAAAAGGATGTAATATTTTTCGAATCTTCATGTGAGTGTCTTTGTTGGATGAATAACAAAACATTTAAACAAATTAGGTCCACAGTTTTCAAACTTGAAGCAAGTTCTGCTGCTAGTGTCCCATATAAGCCATAGAAAATAGCCTTATTATGCTTTAAGAGAGACTTCAAATGCTTATCCGTTTATAATCTTGTCTGTATGTTTGAATCCATCACTTAAAATTTCTACTTGGTTTCGATTTTTAGCATGTTTTCAGAAAAAATCTGCTGTTAATATTATTTTTGATTGGTTAGTGACATCGTGGTTTTGGGTTTCATATTAAAATTATAGGTAATGAACTTTCAGACCAAGTCCAGTATTTTACTGACAACTAATGAATCCCAAATCAGGTTCAAATTATGATTCCTGGATGAAAAAAATGTCTGATTTTTGGTGATTACTTACCGATAAGTATGTTAAATCATGTAATCCGTTCGGATTTGAGAGTATATTCTGTGGATTTTAGTATGTTTCTTATCTCTAATAGGCCTATATCATAGTTCTCAAACTTTTTTTGGTCATTCCTCTTACCAAGTTCTCCCCATCAAATAAATTTTGAACTCTCATGAATAATTTTATTGAAGGGGAATACAAAACAGATGGTAGCCTATTTTTAAGTAGGTTTTCATTAGAAAATCTACTTATTACGCTTGGTGCGTCAGTAGCCCCCAGGTTTGGAGGTGGGTATTTTTTTTTTTCACGACTTCAGGAAAATTTTGGTGGTATTATTAATTCAAGTTCATACGTATATTTATAGACTGATATAAGTCAATTTCTTATTCTCTCAGTAAAGATCACAGTTTTTGTCCGATAATCACAAAATTTGGTACGAACATTTGTAGTAAGCCAGGGACAAGACCTATTGATTTTGGTGCTGATAGCCTGGATGATATTTCCCGTACCACCATTTTTGTTTTTATTTTGGCTATAAAATGTTCAATTTTGAACTAATAGCCACGAAATTCATAATAAATATTTATTTCAATTCATTGTAGTATGCTACGAATTTTGGCGCAGATCGGCCGGACGGTACTTCCGGTAAATCTTATTTTACCTCTTTTTTCTAATTTGTATGAACTTTTCTTTTTACAAAAATTAACCATGTGTTCATGTTTTTTTTTATTTTTTATTTCATAACTTCATTACATTTCTTTGGTTTTATTTGAAATTATATGATTATTTACCATATATTATCATCATAATTAATTTTTTATTTCAAGAAATAATGCTTTTAAATTTCACATTGTCATAATATTTTGTCAGAACTAACAAATTTCATTCAATCATAACATATTATTAACGCTTGAAACTTCAGTCAATTAATGTGACCATCAAAACTCGTAATTTTTTTTCTCGAAACCTACTTTTTCTAGCGAGGCTTGCTCTCTAGTTTTTTTTTTTTTCTGCTAGAGAATCAATTTTTATTTGATTTTTTTCACAAGTAGTGATTCGCGCCCTTCAGTTTGAAAACTACTGATCTATTTAGTGTATAATTTTTAGCTGAAAACAATTTTTTACTAACCCTGAAGAATAAATTCTAAAACTTTTGCTCTTTAATTTTTAGCTGTGGTGGTGCACAATAGTTTATATTGTTTGAATGCAGTAGTACGTTTGCAAAGGTTACAAAATACAAATGGAATTTCACGTTTCTATGCTATAAATTATTGTATTTCTCTCCTTTTCAGTTTTTTGATTTCCGGATTCAATTAAATCGAATTTATCTGATCGGCTGCTTTTGCTATTAATTCACGAATAGTTGACATTACGTTGAAAATTCTAATAGCCTAATAATTTTTAGAAAAAATAAAATAAAAGGAACTTTTGATTTATGTATAATATTGTATACGAAATTCACGTTTTTTTTTTATACTTTTTTGCCGTATATTTCTTTCTATCCCCTCTTCACCTCTATCAGAGTTTTGTTTCTTGAAAAGTTGGAACGGTTTTCTATAGTAGCAAAAGGTTCATTTACGATAAGTAATCCGAAAATGTTAGTTGGTTGGAATCATGGTACTAGAAAAGCAAGTCAAATGAAGTTTCTGACTTTTTTTGTTCCTTTGTTAAATTACTTATGAAAACGTCCCATGTCGATTATCGTACACGTAAGTTCATTTCCAATTTTTGTTATTTGACCTAATAAAACTACCACCATCAATTTTGTTTGCTGCCGTGAAACTTTTCTTTTAATCTCTTTCTACAAAGCGTTTGTGTGTTGTCAGCCAAAAATTTTTATTTTCATCGAGCGTGAAAACTACGTTTTTTTCTCTTGAGAAAAAAACTTCTCTAATTATAAAATCGACTGGAATTTTAATGTAAATAAAAAAAAAGAAAAAAAGAGTGAGAAATGCTTGTTTGCTGCAAAAATGACGCGCTGTATAAAATCATCTTGAAAAGATGCTAGTATAATTTAAGCTGCATTTTCCCTCTTTAATTTTGGATTTAAATTGTAAATTTGTACTGCGATTACGACGAAAAGTCGTTTCAATTATTTGTCACATTTTCTCTTTTCACCTCACTTCATTCAGTGCTAGAAGTAATATTTGTTTGTCTTTGTTTCAGGTACGTTTTTTGTGTTCCATATTGTGTGTGTCAAGAAAGATTTTTGAGTGAGTATTACTTATACTTCTTCTTTTTACATATTGTAAATGTCATTTGTGTTATTGGTGCTTAGTATTTGGTTCACTGGATGAATATCATAGTCAATAACTACCGTACACTAAAAAGTAAAAAACCATATTATAAATTTAATATCCTTATTTGAAATTCAGTAATAAAATTCTACATCAGAAATCAGAAGCCGATGTAAAATTATCCTCTAACAATATTGAAATTCAAGATCGAGATTCAGTATAAGACATTTTGTATCTGTTATGTTTAGTGTTCGTCAAAAAATTAGATGATATGCAAATTTAACTTCATTTTCTCTCGTATAAAGAAAAAAATATGTGTAATGTCTGAGCAAGGTATCATTACATGTTCTAAATATCTATTGTTTTTCCATGTCTGGATCATCATTTTAAATGAGAAAATTTGGTGGAATTTTCTATTTTATGAATATACTGACTGCTTGCTCCAAGTGATGCAGGATATACCAGAACAGATTATTTCACTTGCTAAGAGTAGTTAGCTTCTATGTGAAAATATAATACCTCCCTATTAGAATACATCTCTCTCTCTCTCTCTCTTTCGTCTTTCTCGAAATATACACTTTGTAAAGCCTATTATCATTTTAGGGCTCCACTAGGAGTGCTAACGTCTGTGGATGAAAACATGATCATGAAGAATGGTCTTATCAGTAAAACACATATAACTGCTATACAACATAGAAATTTCTTGGTGAATGATTCAAACTTTTTGTGAATTATTGTGTTATAAAAGTTAAAATGTATATCGAAATGTTGGATATGATAAATTACGTTGGTGAAGAATATAATCATCCTTAGAGGGAAGCATATCTTCTCTTGAAGGCAGATTATATTGATATCAAAGTCTCAAAAAGGGATTGTGAAATTCATGTAAATGAATTTTATCATTTGGATTAGTCCTTGAAGAAAAGACATTTGAAATTATTTTAATGATCAATTTAAATGAACTAGTGAATGATATTAATCCAAATTGATGTTCAACTTACCAATTAATACAACTATAAATAGAAAATATTCTGCGAGATCTTAATTTTTTCTTACAATGTGGTTGACAAATTATAATTGTGCTCATCCATAATTACCAGAATTACAAAAAACAAAATGGAAACATTCACAAAAAATTAGAATATAACTGTTGAAACACCATATTATTCATATTAATACTGGAAAAAATTTTATCATGATCATGTTGTTGTCCTACTTCTCAAAGATGCCACCAAATGGCGACTACTCAGTGTTAAAACGCCAATATAACGTTGTAAGTGTATTGTAGTATGCTGTTGTTTTGGAGATGTTTGTTTACTAATATTCCTAAAATTTTCTATTTCCGAAAAAGAAAACTAATCGAAAGATTTCTAGATGTTTCTTGAAAAATTTCCCAGTTCCCAAGCAGTTTTTGATCCGAGGCTTGTTTGTTGCGACATTGGAGTCAGAATTGAATCTGTAAGCCCTCAAGTAACTTTTTTTTTACATATTATAATCCTGTTTAGAGTTATTCTGTCCAAGTCGATTTGTAGGATATTGTCTCTATACTTTGTTCACACGCCATAAACGATATCCACACTTATCTGCTTGAAATACGATGTTAGTTTGCTCCAAAAAATGATGCTTTTCGTTGTATGACAGTGTGAATCGATATCTTCTTCTCTTTCCTTAACCAAAAAAAAAAAAGGTCTATTGTGATTCTGACGTCGGGCACTTTTTAGCGTGAACAGAATATAGCTTCAGAATACATCTTGTATCTGTTGTCAATTATTTCGTTTTCATATCTGAAATTCCAAATCCGACTCTTCTCTGACTAACTACTATTGCGGCTGCTTTCAGAGTCATGATTTTTCTGACACGATTTACTAAATATTTAATATTGGCGGAATTGTTAGCTGTTTGTTATTTTTTCAAATACATTTTTTGATCGACGACCATCTTTTTCATTAAAATACGGCACAGACGCGAAGGCTGAAACCAGTCAACCACGAAGCCTATTGTTTCGATTTGGATTCTTATCTGATGTGAATCATGTGGTTGCTCTTGCTTTGCGTTTATTACTTTCTTAGCTCGTCGCCTACGTATCTCCATTCTCTGAACCCATCTTCTCCTTTATTATTTGTTCTCCACTTATCCTGTTTGACTCCGATTGATGTTTGACGTGTACAATAAAGTCCATATCGTTTAATTACACCAGAAATTATTTTGTACTTAATTCGCAGATGAGATAGGTGTTTTCTAGTGTTTACGACGTATAAATAGAAGAAATTCACTCCTACGTGATTACCTTATTTGAAGTATGTGAGGGAGAAGGCAGAACTAAAATAAAAACTTTAGCGCAGCAAGCTTCACTAGAAAAAGTAGGTTTTTAAGAAAAAAGAATTATGAATTTTGATGATCACATTAAATGTCTGTAAGTTCGTATGCGTTAATGGTATGTTGTATTTGTATGAAATTTGTTAGCTTCTGACAAAATATCAGACCATGTGAAATTTCCAAGCATTATTTCCTGAAATGAAAAATTAATTAAAATGATGAAGTATGGTAAATAGTCATATAATTTCAAATAAAATCAAAGAAATGCAATAACGTTATGAAATTAAAAAAAAAAAGAAGAAAACATGAACAGTGGATATTTTTGTAATAAATTTTATAAAAAAAAAAAATAAAAAAAATGCGTTAATCTGAATCAGTAGCTTTTATTGGTGGGTATAACCAAATTTATGTTAATAATTTTTTCAATCTTTACATTCTCATTCTCTTCAATTACACCCTTGTAATTTTTTAGTTTTTAAATGTAAATAGCCTAGGACATTCTCCGGATGGTCAGGAACATTTTGAGCAGCCTACTTTCATTAAAATCTACAGAGTAAGACACTTGTTTTGTGCGAACTAAATTCCGTTGGTTCAGGAGATGGACATACCAAACATACGTACGCAGTTGGTAAAAAGAAAAGTTAATGCAAATTAGAAGAAAAAAAAAGGAAAAAAAATATAGACTACTTATAATTAAAAAACATATTGAAATAAAATCGCATGAACAAAATATGTAAAATTATTGTATAAAAGTATAAAAAAATTTTTTTTTAAATTTACTTATTATATATGTTGATTATGATCATTGTGAATGAGAATGATATTACCATCTGTGTAAGGGAGAAGTATATCATATCGTTGTCGCCTATATTTTTTTCTGGGATATATTCCAATCTATTGACCATTAAAAAAATGAATAAAAACAAAACTTATTGTACTGGAGCGTCCGCCCGATCCGTACCAAAATTTATATCGTATTAAAATATTTTAAATTGAGTATTTGATGTAAATTTCATAGCTATTAGTCCAAAATTAAGTATTTTATGGATATAATAAAAACAAAAACAAAAATAGCGGTACCGGTAGAATCATCCGGCCGATTCCTGACAAATTTCATAGCATACTACAATAAATTATAGAAAAACTTGTTCTGAATTTCGAAATTACACAGTCTGACACCATTACCTCTTTCAAAATCAATGAAAAAATGGACCTTATGAAAATACCATCCTGTCGATCTTCACAAAAGCTGGGAACATATGTTACAATCAATTATAATAAATGTTTGTTTACAGTCAAGCATTTTATTGTAAAACTAAAAACAAAAAAAGCTGCTTGATTGGTAGTATTGTCCGGTCGATCCGCACCAAAATTGGTTCATGTTATAATAAATTATAATAAATATTTGTTTCAAATTTCGTGTATGTTGCTCCAAATTCTGCATTCTATGACCAATATAAAAACAAAAGTAGCGATGCGGAAAGTACCGTCCGGTCGATCCGGACAAAATCAATAGGTCTTGTCCTTAGCTTAGCACAAATGTTCGTACCAAATTTCGTGGACAAAAATTGCGACCTGTACCGTGAGAACAAGAAATTAGATTATATATATGTATATGAATTTGAGTTATTGGTGCCAAAATTTTCCTGAGGTCATGAAATGAAAAAAGTACCCTCTCCCAACTCTGGAGGCTAATACCGCAGCAATCGTGAAGAAACCTACTTAAAATGGAGGAATAAATCTTTTATCTAAATGAAGACGTGCTCTCTTCTTCCTGATCGTTTTGTCTTTCTGTCTCCCCCTTTCTCCACTGGCTCCTCCTAGTGCCCAGATTAAAGGTAATTCATAACCAATCTATATCGCCTCTCAATTCGTTTTCCGAAAGATTTATCGATATTAATCAAGTGGACGTCGGTGAATGTGAAATAGGGTTTAGAATTTTTCATTTATGTAGCGTGTAGTATAGGGCTGTGCAGTATTATGGTACAACGTATTTTCGTTTTTGTAACACCTTGTTTTCCTTATTAAGTAGGTTTACTATTGAAAATAAAAGCTATTTATTAATCTTGGTGTCGTGGAACAACCTGGGGGTGCGGGTAGATACGTTTTTCGTTTCATAACTCAAGAAAAATTTTGGAACTAACTATATATTTAAGCCAATTTCTCAATTTTGCATCAGTAGCCACGAAATTCGGAATAAATATTTATTTCAATATTCAGTGTAGTAGGCTACTAATTTTGGTGCTGATCTGCCGAACGGTACTTCCGGTACCGCTATTTTTGTTTTTATATTTGTCATAAAATGCGGAATTTTGGAACCATATGAACGAAATTTGAAACAAATACTCATTATAATTTACTGTAGCATGCTACCAATTTTGGTGCCGATATAACAAATGGTACTTTTGGTAAAGCTTTTTTTTTTTTTTTTTTTTTTTTTCTAATTTGCATGAACTTTTCTTTTTACAAAAATTAACCACATGTTCGTGTGTTCTTTTTTTTATTTTATTTCATACCATTATAATATTTCTTTGGTTTTATTTGAAATTATATGATTATTTACCATATTTCATCATCATAATTAATTTTTTATTTTAAAAAATAACGCTTTTTATTTTACATAGTTTAATATTTTCTCAGTAGCCAATATATCTCATAGAATCATAACATACCATTAACGCATAAAAACTTACAGACAATTATTGTAACCATCAAAATTCATAATTCTTTTTCTCGAAAACCTACTTCTTCTAAAGAGGCTTTCTGCGCTATAGTTTTTTTTTTCTTTTGGCCGCCAGATGCTAGAATATGGGCCTTTTGATTACATAGAATCATCCTGTCGATTGCTCGTGTCCGATTTTATTGACTAGACAATCTCTTTAAGTAGGTACGAGTTTCCTTTATAATTGTATTTGCTAGGCTACCTTTTTGAAAAGATTTATGTTCGCTTTGACCGTTCGAGCTCCGATTTACATAACGTTGCTTATCCCCAAATTAAAATTTTTATTTTTCTTTAAATCTTCTTGATCAGTCTGATATTCTACGTTTTATCGCTATGAGAAATTGACAATTTCTGTGGATATAGTTCTCAAATTAGGTAAACGAAGTTACTTTAAATTGAGTAGGTATGCATAAAATTTTCATAACGGCGCTTTTGGCTTCAATAAAAGAGGGAGTAAAATATCTTTAATCGCTTATAATTATAAATAACAAAGACTAACTTTCTGCTTTTAGAGATACTGTAATAATTATAGTTAGACTCAGTTTTTTTGTTTTTTTTTAAACCAATTTCAAAGTAAAATCTATGATATAATTCGACTGAGGAAATTGAAAATGTACCTTCAGTTGAATAAATTTTTATGAATTCGTGAACAACGAAGGGAGTATGAAGCGTCACTCTTTCTAAAATTTTCGATTTCTGTATCTAACCCTTAAAAACTAGGGACACTTCACCGTATTTTCAAACGTCACTTTTCGTATAGTGCCATTTTTCCTTCACTTTATCCATAGGATGTTAATGTCCAAAGGTTTGTGAAGTGCCTTTTAAAAATATGGTGTTTTCTGTCGTATTTCATTAGTGTTACTTGTACTTGATGTATTTGCTATTAATTTAAGTAATGATATGAATCGACTCTTGATTATAACTTTCAAACTGATCAAATTTCGAAATTTTTAAATTTTAAAAAGGAGTAACAAGATGACAGATTTGTTCGATGTGACGGTTTCTGTATAAATTTTGTACAGTTTCTAAAATCGATTTGCTATTTCACAAATAAACAATTTTTATGGCGTGAAATCCATTTAGAAATGTGAATTTTATATGAATAGCTCCCCGATTTTGAAGAAACGTATAAAATCTAATGAACATCGAAACATGCTAATGTGAAGTTTTTTCTGTCAAGTTCGGTCTGTTTATATAATGTGGTACAATGTTGCGTAGTTTTATTCCCAAAGAAAATGGAGAAATAGAAAATACTCATATTGAATATTTTTAGTAGGTATACCGAGTTCTTTAAATTTTAATTCAGACCATGTTGTAAGAAAACCGATCAAAAATTATTGAATGTGTGTTTGTGTTTTTTCGTATACAAGTCCTTCATTTTTTTATGATTTGGTCTTTCCTCTTTCGATCTTCTCTCAAAAATATTAATTATGAAGAAAATAAATTTCGGAAAATTTGTGAATATTTAAACATGATTTCCTGTAGTTATGGCTGTGGTTTGTCTCGACGGAAAGAAAATAAAAATTCTGTTTTTCTTTTTTCCTTACCATCAAATTTTTCAAATGTCACTTTCTCACTTTTGGCCGTCTAGTTTTTGCTCTTTTTGATTTGAGTATCTCTTCTTTCAGTCTATGCGAGTTTATTTGACCTGTATCACTTTCGAGATAAAATTAACTGTACAGAGCTTGTGCATCGAAATTTCGTGTTTCCTTTGTTTTAATTTTACAGTAGCTGAGAAGCAAGTTACGAGTAATATATGATACAAACTGGTGTGTTTTTTCTTCTTTTTTTTTCGAGGTATGCAGTGCAAAAAACTGACATTATACCGACTTTATGTGGGCACTTATTCTGTCTTTTGCGAATCCGTATGAATGTTTTTCTTTAGTACTACCATAGTTAATCGACAGGTTATTATGCAGTGAAACTGTAAGTCGTGGGCCGATCCAAAGAGCGCACATCGTATTTTCTTATCGATGATTGCTTCTGCTGCCCCCGCTGGTGCGCTTATAAATCTTCTTATTCCAGGTTTGACCACTACATACTCGTCTAGACCGTGTTTTCCGCCTTTTTTCTCGTCCTGTTTAAGGTAATTAACCATTTGAAATTTCGTATATTTTGATTCTTCTATTTTATTCATTCATTTACATAATAGAAGAAACCAAAACGAAAAAATAAAATGAAATAAAACGAAGATGACTTGCCTTTGCAGCATTGGCACTCTGTGTCAACTTATAAATGGTGAAAGACAGTAATTGAATGAGCCCACCCTCGTTTAATTGACGCTTCACGGTTGGGGGTTCAATTCAAACTCGACCAAATAAATTAAGAACAAAATACGTCTATGCAGACATTGTTAAGGGAGATTCTTATAAGCATGATACTGTTAGTTTATGTATAGCGGTGGTTCTCAAACTTGGGGTGACCCCGGGGGGCGCAAGTGGACCCCAGGGAAGCTTGAGGCTACCATAAAAAAACTAGAAAAAAACATCACAATTAAAAATTACATTAACATAATATTATGTTGGAATAAGGGGTGCAGAGGTGTAGTCATCGAGTTAAGGAGGCATGACCAAAATAAGATGAAAAAAGTTTGAGAACCATTGATGTAGAAAAAATAAAGTTTGAGAACCATTGATGTAGAAAAAATGATTGTAAAACTCAGAGACTAAATTGTAGATGATACTGTGCCACACCAGGGTTGTTGAAAGAGTTGAATTAAAATTGTGAATCTCAGATCTTGATTACCAAATGTTGGGACAACATGAATTGAGTTTGAATCGTACCCTCTCCCTTCCTCTGAGACCTTAAGATTTTATTAATTTTTAATTTTGATCGGTTTATTAATTTTTAATTTTGATCGGTTTTTTCTTCTCGGATAGGTATGGTTTTTTTCGTTCTTCGTATGTTTTCCGACTAGTAAGCCTAATTTTTTTATAATGACAAGAATAATTTTAAAACCTCATGTTCAACCAACTGATGTTTCAGATTTGGAGATTTGAATTCATACTTGAAATTCAATATTTTCTCTTGATTTTTGCGAAATTCATTAACGTATTATTCTCTTCATGTACGATTTTTCTGAAATTTTTTTTTCCTGTGACCAAACTTTTGATAGACGTCCAGGTAGCTTGAATAATATAATTACATATTGTTTTATTTCTTTGTTTATTTATTTATTTATTTCGGTTACTATAAGGCCTATAGTTAACTAGTTTCTTTCTGAGGAATAATTGTAAAATTGAACGGAAGAAATTGTAGATAGAGAAAGAAAAATAAAATTTTGATTAATCTCGAGGAAAAAAAAAAGTTTGATCTTTGAGATGAAAAATGCGTACTAAATGATATTTCAATATGTTGACCTGTTTGTTTTCTGCAGAGTTTGAATTTTCCTCCCTTTGCATTTACAATAATTATTGAGTTAGGATTTTATAATTTACGGAGAGTTTATTACCTTCCTTTTTAGATAAATTTATTTGTTTCTTTCGAAAGATACTTAGAGTATCTAACAAAATAAATTTGAATGAGGCAATATTACTGGAGAAATTTAATTTATATCAGAATCTTTTGTCCGAATGTGATTTTTTCAGACAATTTTGATTGTGTTTTTCTCGTTCTAGATGTTTTGAAATTTTTTTTAGCCTTCTTGTATTAATAAGATAATACATAGTTACGAAAGGATTTTTAACCGACTTCAAAAAAAGGAGCAGATTATCTATAAATTCGATCTGTCTATATGTTTTTGGCTTATTGATTTTCAAAAGGGTTTTTTCATTTTCATTTAACGGGATCCGCATCCTCGTGACGGTTACCCTGCTGAGTGCGTATTTATGGAAAAACTTACAGAATTTTGCATTTAATCAGGTTAATAATTAACATATTGGTTTTCAATGCTTATTCAGGTTCGTAATTGAGTTCTAGTTCTGAATTTATCTTAATCCTGGCTGATCCATAATTCTAAAATGTTTTGTATTCTTAGTGTCGTGTTTCACATTTTTAAGCGTTGTTCGGTAGTGTCGGATCGATGTACTCTTCACGAAGATAGGGTTATTACAGCTTATATGTATGTGTTATGAATGTTATGATAGTAATGGAAACTGCCTCGCGTCGTCTTCTCAACGTTCAATAATAAGGAGAGAAAGAAAAGCCCTTTAAGTTTTACAGCTGCTGCATAAGTTATACGTATGTACCCATTTCAAATAGGCAGACAAGCCAGCTGTCGCTCGTTGTTTGTCTAGTTATGTTATGTCATTTCAACATTTATTGCTCGCATAAACGTCATCCAATGCCCTAACCTGGGGTAACAACGAAATTATTTGAGATAATTTGTGTCAAAACGTTTCGTCTCCCCCACTTTTTCGTTCTTTTAACCGCGAAAATTCGATATAAAAATATTACATTTAGATGTGCAACAATTTTACCGACAAGCTGAAGTTTTCCGCATTTTAGCCAAATTTGAAATTTTTCAATCATTGCATTCAACTTGATTGCTCTGCCATTTGATTTTAAAATTGTATTTTTAGAAATCATTGCTCTGTGTTTTTTGTGTTTTAATTTTTCAGTGTTATGTATGCTTGAATTACTTATATCTAAATATACCGTTGATGCCAAGTTTAATGAGAGTGAGCAATATTTCCCCCAGGCCCGGGCTTCTTAGGAGCCGGCATTTAAAAAAAAAAAATTTTTTATAGAAAACCTACTTAAAACTGGATAAATGTAGTTTTCAATATTTTTGTAGGGCCCATAAATTTTTTTACCCAAGACCGGAATTTTTGCCTCTCCTACGGCCCTGGTTGATGATACTGGTATTTATATACTACGTCATATCAGTGTCATGAAGGAAAGTTAAATGGTATTTTCAGTATTCTAAGGTAGTGATTATCCCTGTTTCTCTTTTTGTAAGCGCTATTTCCACCAAGTTAATTCCAGTCCTTGGGTTACCTAAACTTAGTTAACTTTTGTTCATGTATTTGTGACGGTGATTAGTGTTGGTGATTCATTGGCTATCAGTTTACTGTGACGACATTGTCGATGGGAAGTCAAAAATAAATTAACTACTGTTATAGTCCTTGGTTGAATTGTCAATTTTGATTTTTTACATTGTTACGTATCCTGAGACTATTTCAAATTTGGTGTTGTACTTGATGCAGATTTTGCTGGTGAACACACTGATGGCTTTATAGTTCATTCCAGTCATTAGTGGTCGTCGATTTCATCGCAAATGATAGATTTGTCGCCTTGTTTTCTTGTTTGAAAGGGGGAGGAAAGCCGTAGATTCCAGTTTTGTAATTTTTGTGTGCGACACTGTGCAAAAGATTCTAAAATGACCGCTTCTATTTTTTCATATTTTTGACTCCTGTTTTGTAAAGATCGGTTGATAAATTTTTTATTAGATTTTTAGTTGATTACGAAAGTAATTGAATGAAAAAATTCTGTAAATATGTCCCTCAGAATGAGACGGGACCTTCGATCGAGGACTAATTCTTTGTATTTTCGCTGCCCTGATTTGACTTTTTTTTTTTTTACGGGAAAAAGGAAACTAGCTGGTGAATTTCTGTTTTGTAATTCTGACTTTTAAAAAGCGAAACAAAATTGTTTATTTATGCGCGAGATCAATCCTGATCATCCGTACTCAGTATCATTTAGCGATATACTGCATAATTATGCCTTATGTGTACGGGTCTCATCCCCTTTTTGTGGTAGTTACCATATTCTTGATTCGCTGTATTTTTCATTCACATAAATTTCTTGTCTTGACGAAGACCAAATATCGATATTTCGACTAATTCTCCCTCGGTTATTTTTCTTCTCGTGCTCTGAGAGTTGATATGATTCTTTAGAAGCTAGAATTATTTTGTTAGTTTCAGAAACACTCTAAAAATCGTCCAGTTCTTCGCTGTAGCAAAATTATCTTATTATCAGTCTAATATTGCATACTTCTAATGTTCACTGTTCTTGGTGAACATAAGTAAATGTACTGTGTTCGTGTTTGATTTAAAATTTTACCGCATAATGCATGGCTGTTTGAGAATTTTAGTTTTGAAAACTATGAAACTCGTTAAAATTTACGAACTAAGTATAAGTTTTGAAAAGTTCGTCCGCTCGCCTTCCCAAACGAATTGTGAATAACTGTATGCAAATAAGTAACAATGGTCGTGAGATATGCGAGAAAGGTCTGGGTACTCCTATACATTTCTGATAAATATTTTGTTCTGTAATTTTTTCGTCTGATTATTTCGACTCGAGTAATCTGATACATTTTTCTTTTTTTTTCATGAGTAAATTGGGCAATTTTATTTTTAGCGTTTTGCTATTCAAACTTCTGGAATAATTGTTTTATTTTTGTAGTCATTAATACAATTTTACGTTTTTCCATTTATGCCTGGAGGAGGACGTAAATGGATATTCGTTTTCACTTCGACTTGAAATATTCTCAAAAAAGTTTCCTTTTTTTCAAATGCCCACCGTGTGTTGTCCTTTAAGGAATGCGTTCGAATATCTGTTCATTTTATTTTTATCGACAAATCTAGTTGCGGTTAAAGATGGAATTGATCGAAAGAACCGAAAGGGGATAAAACATTGAACGAATGAGCGCCCTTGACGTGCTACGAATTGAACTAAAAAAGCGCAAGATATGAGCGAAGAAGATATTTTAAATCCATTTATCTCGAATTAACGTCAAAGTGGCTGAGTAAACGAGCATGCTACAGCTCAGTACCATTTGTTCATGTTTCGTGAGGAAGATATTTAAACCTTTATTTTATTTTCAGGAAATGGGCACAGATGTAGGTAATTTTTTTGTTTATTGAAATAAATAAACGCTTTAACGTTTTGGACGAAATGGAGAAAAAAAATTCTACGTCCAAAAAAAGACAGAAAATAATGACGAAGTACGTGATGCATGCTGGCATCCTTTCCTTAATGGGTACTTCTGTTGTTTTTTTTTTTCCTTTTTTCAAACATGTATTTTTTCTTTTTACACTAGTGTCTGCATGGTCAAAGAATGTCGTTGTTTTCCATTTCTAAATCTCTTACACCTTTCTTTAGAAAACCAAGTTTGTTTTTTCTTTAAATTAATAATATTGATCGCGTTTATAATCAGTTGAATCAGATTTTTTTAAGGGGAGGAGAAGAGATGGTGAGAGAAAAAACATTCCTTAAACCACTTCGTATTTGCGCCATATAAAATTTGACTTCTGTAAAGATTTATGCACAGTTTGTTTTTAAAATGTTAGAATTAACCTATGTATAAATTTGCAGCAAGGTCTGTCATTAAATAAGAAAAGAAAATGATTAAGAAAATTTATCTCTTAATAATATCGATTTTCGAAATAATCGATTGGATGAACGCCGATAGGTTTTTCATTAGCTTCCAAATATCGTGTGACGCTTTCTACAGCTTTGATGAATGTATACACAACATGGAATGATGCTATGGATACACGTGCGACCACCACTGTTTTTTTGTTTTTTTTATTCTCCCAAAGGTGGAATTCTGGTATTATTAATTTTATCTCTCGTTGGAGAGGTGAGAAAGCCATTACGGTCGATGGTTATTTAACTTGCCAGGTAATTAAACTAGACCGAAATTCATCAACGTTAGGCCTACAATAATTGAAGGAGAAGTTATGTACTCGGAATGGGAAACTACGCCTTAAAATTACGGTAAATTTGAGGCCGTAATGAAATTTCTGTGACTGGTCTGTACTGGAATTTAATCATTACTGACTTTGACTGGTGTTTAATTAACATCCTACCAAACCGTGTTATGATAATTAAACTTATTTGTATCTGTTTCTTCATTCTTGAAGAAATATTGCCTATAGTACGCCCTCAATGAGTGGTAATTTTTTAATTAGTTTTTCAGTTTTGAAGTTCTTACTCTGCTTTCAGGGCAGACTTCCAATGCCAATAGTTCACTGTCGTCTAAAACTCTTTGACACTACAAACCGCACATCTCATCTGTTAGATGTAACTATTAAAAACATTTTGTTTATTTTCAGAGTTGATCGCGATTCAAATTTTAAATTATTATTTACGGAATTCTTCCCAACTCTTAAATAAAAAATTTTTTGTGCAGGAACATCATTAGTAGATCGGTATAATGGTCAAGTATGCTCATACGCCATTTTGTGTGCAAAAAGACTTGTAACAGATGTACTTCAACAGAAAAATGGGGAGAATTATGAGCAATTTAATTTGATTTTTCGGAAATAATCGAGTTGATTATATTTTAATTATTAACAATATTCTTTGCGAATTGAAGGAAAACGAAAAACGTCTACATCAAATTCATTTTTAAACTTAGTTCCATAACATTATAGACACTAATCACAGTAGACCCCACGTATATATTGGATTTAGGATACAGATGTTCCTGGGTCCTGAATGAAAAATATAGTAAAAATTTTCACTAAACCGGATTTGAAAAAAGTTTAATTTTTTGTAATTTGTAATTTCCAGATAAATTTTATCTGATTGAAAAGATTATGTAAGATCCTAATTTTCACGCTATATTTATTTAACTATGTGGAATTAATTATTCAAATGTAATGAGAATTTCCACAACACTGGTATTTTCATCTAGAATTCAGGTGTGAAGTTTGGCATTGATTTTTAGTAGTAGACTATGGTTTTTCTAGATTTTCTTTCACTCTACATTTGTGGTTTTCTTTTTTTATAATACTTTGTGGTAACCAAATTGGATAGTTTCCAATCGTGTACCCAGAAAAATTCTGCATTCATGCCCATATATGCATGTTTATGAAACTGCATTCAGGGATGTAGATGTTTCACAATTATTTCTAGTTTAATACATAATTATAATTAAGTCTCACATTGTTTTACAGTTTCCAAACTTTATATAATATTCACTGCTATGGAACAAATACATTGTCCTCATTGAATTTCCCCCTATGGTAATAAGGATTTTTCAAACCGATCCTTTCCAGAGTATGATGTTTCTGTGATGTCATATGTCAATCTACATTTCCTCTTAAAAAATCCATCTGCAATTTGTTCATATTGGTTGGATGTAGAGGAGAGGGGTGTGTTATTCATTTGAGGGCTTTTAACAAGTAATAAATAATTTTAAATTTCATGCCCGCCAATTCGTCATACATGAAATTTGAAAACCTGGCATTATCCTACATTGACGTAACATTAACGCGTTCTTAAAGAATCTAATGTCGCATAGTCAGAAATAATATTTAATTTGTAAGTGTATGATTCTCGAATTCAGTGTTATTTCGATTAAATCATTTCTTTTAAATAAATACATACCTCTCCTTGGATAAAAATATGAACCATATTTTTGGCGAACTTGAGTAGATAGCACGATTTCGTGATATCAATCTCTCGTACACCTCGTAAATTAAAATCATGACTGTGTTATGTACGTCTACCAATGGTGAACTGGATGCTCGTTATTCTGTTGCCAGCAGCGAGTAACAATAACATACTAAGCTGGAGAGTGAGAATAGGTAAATCGGGAAGGAGTAAAGTAGACAGATACAGAAAAAGAGGAAAACGAAATGATAAATGAGCAATGACAGGTAGTTAGGCTAGGCCGGTTATACAACGAATATTTTTATTTATTTTACTATCTCATTAGCCTACGTTGTATATCGGCTGACTGAGAGCTTAAACTGGAAATCTTTGATTAAGCGTGTTGTTTGGAATCACTACTTTTTTTTATCAATTTTTTGAACGAAGAAAGCTGAATAAAAATCTGAGGAATTAGGAAAAATACGTAGTTAACTTCGCAAACAAAACCATAAGGTCGTTGATTAAACGATGGAGATTGTATGTTATGAGACAATTCGGCGAAGTTAACACCAATAATTTTTAGAAGGCGGTAAAAATGGAATTTTTGTTTTACTTCCGTCCTGTAGCCATAATTTATGAGGCTATCGTGCTGATTTTAGTTATCCCAGGAAAAAAATGGGAGATTTGATTTTACCCTGTTCAAGATGTCTACGAAAGCTCTTTATTACCTGAGTTGACTTGAATGTTGGTATAAATCCTAAAATGAGGCTAAACTGTCTTTTTTTTCTTTTTTTTTTTCAATAATGCTAATACGTAGTTTGGATGGTTGCAGATTTGACGCGTTTAGTTATGAGAAAAATTTATCTCCAATTATGACTGAACGGTGCAAAAGTTCAGCAAATTAAAAGTTCGAGAGATGCACTTTCTGTTTTAGGACTATTAGGCCATAATTACATAGAAGATATACCTGTTGTTAATTTTGGAGTTGACATAACATCCTCTCATCAAAAAACGTTCGACAGAATTTCAGTATTGTGTTTATAAAAACAATTAAAATAAGTTTAGGTTAAAAACGAGTTTTAAAAAGATAAGCTGTTATTTATTTTTTGGCTTTAGCTTTAAGCGATATAAACATTATTTCATTGGGGAAGGTTGGCTACAGTATTGGTATATTTTGAAATCTCAGTAGTGAGTAGAATAAAAGCTTATAAAAAGGTTTGTGTTTGACTACTTCTTTCATATGATTATCGTATAATTTTATTATATTCCTTTGGTTTGGAGCTGGTCCCTCTCGAAAGTATCTCAGTATCTGAATGATTCGAATGTGAACATTAATATTCAAGCATCCTAGAAATATGACGATGGGTTTGAGTGTTCTGATTTCAAATTACGATTCCGAAAAACATTGTAGAATTGTTTGAAGTTAGCTTTTTACAGTAATTTTATGAACGAATTTTATTTTAGTAAAATGAGACCAGAAAGTGCATTAAATATGCATATGTAAAGTGAAGGGAGAGATACGAATATTTTGTTCAACGATTTGCTTGTTTTTGTTTCAACATTTTATTTGAACTAAAAATATTTTTCAGCTGAAAAATGCGGAAATTTTTCATTTTATCAAGAATTTTCTCCATTCGAAATTAACAACGCTATTAATTCAAGAATGAGGAAGTGAAAAATGTTTTCTTATAATGACGCTGCATCCTCCTTCGTGAAATTTTGGTAGAATTTTGTCTGTTGCTGGTTGTTTATTAGAGATGTTGAACTCTTAGAAAAAAGAAGAAAACAGTATTATACTGTGCTAAAAGATTGAAAAAATTGTTAGGCTGCTTATTTCTCGAAAGAATTTGTTACTCTGCCTTCTGGGTAGCTTCTGAAAACAATTTTTGAAATAATTTTGCTCTGCAGTGCACTTAATCGGCGGTTTTATATCTTCTGTTTTTTTTCGTATTTTTTGCTTTTTCATCTTCACAATTTATGAGGCACTCTTGATGGAGGAAGGGAAAAAAAAGGAAAAAAACAGAAGGAAGTAATTCGAACACTAGCAATTTGTTGAAGAATGAAACATACAAAATGGTGATTAACCTCTATGAACGCGTATTAAAAAGTTTTCCGGAAATTGATTTAATTTTTTGGTTTAATGGTTCGTAAAATAATTTTTTCTCCGTTTTTGTTTTTTTACGATGGAGCTCTTTGTGTAAATTTACTTTTTACCAGATGAGCATGAGTATTATTGGTCGATTTACAGTTTTTTTTCTTCCTAACTTTTTATATTTTATGATTTTCATCCTTTTCAATAAAATTTGGAGTATGTTCATCGTCGATGATTGTTAAGCAAATGGATGATGTAGGTAAAAAATATAGAAACGTTTCTGTCTATCGAATTTTGGTGACTGGTTTATTGTAAAAGCAAAAATTAAATGGTATTTTGTTTTAAAGTATTCACCCTTCGTTATAATAATAGCTTTCAGATACGAACGGTACTTTTCTATAGATTTTGAGCCCGGGGTTTGACACCAAACTACTCGCGCTATGTTCAATCCTGGGGCCGGCCAAAAGTTTGTTAGCTCACAGGTGCAAAAAACCTAAATTAAGGACTTGCATTAGATAGTTTTATTTTATCCTTTTAGTTGTTTGATATTTTTTTATTTGTTATTCTTAAATAATTTGTAGAGACTTGGATTTGAGTATTTTGCATACCTATATGTACGAGTTGAAGCGTAATCAGAAATTGCATATCCTTGGAAGTTGATGGTCTGATCATGAAAACAAGTGTTTTTCAAATTTTTTAGGAATCCCAGAAAACATAATGACTGTTATCGAACATTCAAATTCTTCCTACTGAAACCGTAGTCCGCAAATATAAAGTTTTATTTTAGTGCATTTTCCAAAGAAAAATACAGTTATTGCATTCAATGCATTGGTGGGACCTGTGGAAAAAGCGCCAATCCTAAGTAGTAGATCACGAATTTATAGGTCACTCAAATTCTTCTGTTCAGAATATATATATATTTCCACTTTTTGCTCATTTTGGCACTTTTTGGGAGTCTATGGAGCTTCCCTGGTAATGAAACTTGAGGTGATACAGATTCGTGTTAAATTTTTGAAATTCATCCGTTAGTTTTAGGGAAAGGGGTTCTCAAAGTGTTACAAACCCATCATGTTGTCATCACGATAACTCCCTTAAATTAAAAGATTTTAACTTGAAATTTTTATGGCAGTTGGAAATTATTAGGAACTGGTTTGTTGTTGAATTTGAGCGAAATCGGTCCCTGGTTTTCGAATGGCAGCCATTAAAATATTTGACACTTTTGGAAAATACACCCTTACCACGGTTGATTCGCGGCAGAGATATTTAAAATTTTTGCACTCTTTAGTATAAATCTACTCAATAAATCGAGGTTATAAGCGTTTGAGTCATCTCGAATTTGATGCTTTGTGGCTGTTTATAGCAACTGCATCGCATTTATATTCTTATTGGTATACTTTGGTGTAAGTAATTGTTGTTAATGATAGGCTGCCTCATTTCACGTGACTTAACTGACTGATCGGATTTTTAAGTTCTCGTACAATTCCTCATTTGTTACAAACCAGTACCATTTGGCCTCATTTATGTCTCGAATGCTTTTTTATTGAGTTCACTGAATAATTATACGCTTTTATTCTACTCACTCAATTTGTTGAAGTACACCGGATGACCAATGTTAGCGCTGCTTTCACGTGTTGCGACACACGCACACTTACACACATATCCGTTTTTATCGGTTGTTTTTTTCAATTTTTGTTTGTTTTTGTATCAGAAAAAAAGTGAGAAATTTTATTTTCTCTTTCGCTATTATTTTTTTCTTCAAATTATAAAAGCGTATTTTTTAAAAACTCGTTTTTAACCTAACTTATTTGTCAATCAATTTGCATGTACAGCTCCGGAACTGAATTCCATAAGTTCATATTGGAGGAATTATCACTTGATGAGCAAGTCTGTTATCGTACAGACTTAGATTTAAGTGGCTTCAAATTAGTAACTTTGTACTTTCGAAATTGTGTCAAATATAGCTAGCTTTTTATTTTACATGGTTTCTCCAGTTTAGTTGAGAATCTTAGTGTATCCCCGTGTACTTTGCAGGGTTTATCATAGATTCCTCATGAAGTACATGGTAGCTAAATTCAATATTAAGAAATAAATATAATTATATAAACCTTGTTGCAGTTTAGTGGTAAATTCTCGAATGTGACTTCGTGATAATATTTTTAATTAATTAATTGACTCTTACCTTTATTTATTTTGTTTATTGAACTGTAGCAACTTAGTCATTCTTACCCAGCGTGTAGAAAATATTTGATGTCGAACGTTTATACGAAATAAAATTTTTTGGCAGGTTTTTATTTTGCAACCTGTTAAGTGCTTGGTATTTGCGTCAGAACTTGGAAATAGTTTCATTTTTGGGGTAAGTTTCCCAAATCACGGATGCTAATTACGGAACACTCGTCTGTTGGACCAAGAGATTATAATTTTGTTCTAAAACATGAAGAAACTAGATTCATTTAAGTGTTTCAAAGACAATATTTATTCACACCTTGTTTATTTATCGTTGTAGGAGGCATTAGAGAAGCGGAAAAAAAGTAAAAGTAGAAAAAGAGCAGAAAAAAAAGAAGGAAAGGGTGCATAACATTAAAAATCGACTCGCTGTAGGCAGTTTTCTAGCGTTATTTCGGGAAGGCTTTTCTTTTTTGGAAATTTCTTCACTCTAAGCTGGTTAAGAAAAAAAGTTAACAACCCTTTTTCTAAAACATTTTGACAGAATGGGGGTTCTCATTCTGATCTTTCGTGTATTTCGTATCCTTAAGAAAATAACGGTTATTTTTAACCTTGGGATTAATTGATACGACAAACCCCCATAAATTTTATCTTTTGCGGTTCAACTTTTTGTGGAGTTTGCGACCATTTGTGTATGTCCTCGTCCGATTATACCGTGCAACTCTTGTTCCACCGATATTCATTTGTGCCTTTTTGCATTTTCATGTGTTTGTCGTCGTATTTGGGATGTCGTCCGTCCGTACCTTTCATTATTAAACGTGCTGATAGTGTTGTCACCTCTAAAAGATTTACTTGAATGGTTTCACGTCGTTAATCATTGTCAAAATATTTAACGTATTTTAAGCCATAAATATAATAGTAAAAAATTTTGTTGAAGGTGTAAATAGCGTTCTTCGGATGAAAGATGAGGAGTAAAAAAATACGTACCCCTGCAAGTAGCGATGAAGTCATTTTACATTCAAATACACTGCCTCTAAAATATGTTTAACAAATACGTGAAAGTGAAAGAAATTAAATGTTTTCTTCTTCTACTCTGACACGTGTGTAGGTTGTTTTGTGGGTAAAAACTAATTCTTTTGTTTTTGTCGCTTGAAAAACAGTTGATGCAAATGTCTGCTATAGAAGAGACTGTAGGGAGTTAGATATGCTATATAATTATCTTTTTTGTGAAGTAAGCAGATTTCAGTTTATACCTACATGTTGAGAATTAATTTCTTAAGATTTTCTTTCGATGGAATAATAAATTAGAACTCATTATTTTCAGAATTTTTGGTTCCTATGATGGGAAGAAGATACTTTCATTACCACTCAGCTAGGATATGTGTGAGAACGTTTTTACAACTGATGCATTCAGTGCAGTAGCGGGATCTGTGGATAAAAACCGATCCCGAGTTTCACATCACGAAAATATAGATCAGTTTAATTCTTACGCACACTATATTATTATATTTCCACTTTTTACCTACTTGTGTAATTTTTGGGAGTCTACGGAGTCCTCGCTTTTTGACCAATGGCAATGTAACTTGGAATAGTGTTAGGCTTTCGTTGACAACACATTATTTTGTGTTGAAAGTATTGAAATTCATCCAGTATTTTCGAAGGCAGCGTTTTCAAAGTTTTACAAACCTACCATTTTGTCCTCCCGATAACACCAGTAAATTAAAAGATTTTGACCTGAAATTTTTACGGTAGCAAAAGAATATTAAGGACTAATTTGGTATTGAATTTGAGCAGAATTGGTCCTCTAGTTTTTGAATGGCGGTCATTACAAAAATTGATATTTTTGGAAAATACATTTACCGCGCTTGATGTGCGGAAGAAATTTAATATTCTTGACATATTACTAAAATGGACTCTTCAGTAGTTTATTGTTCAGGATTTGCATATTCGCACTGACTGCAATAATGTTTCATTTTGTTTAAATGTGAATAATGTGATAATAAACTATTGGTACTTTCAGCATTGATAAAGTCTTCAGTAACGAGAGCAAAGCTATCTTCTTTTTCATGAGAATTTTTTCCTTTAAAATTTATTGCAGAAAGGTCTTCTAACACTGTTTTAGGTTTCTATCCAGGTCACTTGAAATTGGGTTGGTTGAGTGGACAAAATCAAAGCGTTGAGGTTTTGTGTCCAAAAATTAATTAAATTTCGGAATAATTTCGAATATTTTAGTTCTTCGTTATTTCTTTCAACATTAAAATTATTTTGGCGAGTATTGTGTGAAATGTCATCGCATTTTCGAAGCATTACTTGTTTTAATCCTTGAAAAACAATCGGATATTGAAATTTGACTGCGTAAATTGCATTGGTATGCTCAGTATATTTTTAATTTGTTGATTCCTCAGCCTTTTCATAGTACTTAATTTGGATTAACAAACCACCTCACTGATGTATTTTTGTGAAAAAAATTTGAAGAAGAATTCGTTGAAATGATTTATACTGTATTTCGCGTAGGTTCGACTCAGGTTTCATGATCAATTACCTAAATTCTGATTGAGGTAAAAGATTAGTTTTATTATCTTCTCAGTTCTCCCACTAAAGTCTCAAGATGGAAGAACCACTAAAAACCTATTCCTCCTGTTGAGACCACTTTACGAAACCCTTCAAAAACATTATAACAAGTAAAAGTGAAATAGCTTTTAGCCATACGAAGGAAACCTCTAGCGTTATTTTACACACAACGTACACACCATCACCATAATTTACTTCGTTTGAGCCACTATTATTGCATTTAAGAAAAAGAAATTACACAAAGGAAAAGCAGAGGTTAACGCGCGTTTCTTTCATCATATTTTTATTCCCCTCTTCGCCTCCCCTTCAAGGTTTTGTATCCTCCCTAACTGTGAAAAAGAATAAACGTCAAATGAGTTTTTTTCGGCTATGTGTTACACTACGTCTATTTTACTTGTTTTTGAGTTTGGTTCTAAAACGTTCCTCTGAAAGCGATGTATTTTGTCACCCTTAAATCACCCAGAAATCACCCCATTCGCATTTAAGAAAACCACTTTGGGAGATTATTTATAGGATAAGATGAAGAAAAGAAATGAAAGAAATACCACTTGCTCAAGTTTTACGGTTACCTCAGGATTACTAGCATTCTTTCTTTCACCCCGATATAAATTTGTTTAGGATTTTGAAAACAAATTAATACATCTTCAAATGCTAAACTGCTTAGAAGGAAGAGTTCAACGAAACAAGGGAGAAAGATATAGGCGGAGAGAAAAGATGAAACGAAGTGTTGGTATGTACTCGAAAAAAGTGTTGGTACTAATTTTTGGATCGATATTCTTCGTAAAGGGATTTATTGTTTATTGTTTAATGTTTACTTACGACAAGCATCTGATTAATAGGTGCGATATTTTTATGACCTAAAAATAATTATTTTCAGCAGTGAAAAACGTACGCTTCTGCAATTCACGAATTGTGTTCGTTTATCTTTGAACGAGCTCCTCATAACCCACTCTTTCCTTTTTAAGAAGTGGTGGATACAGAAAGAAAAATGTTTTTTAAAAAGTGTGAGAAGCCAAGTCCGAGTCCCAGAAATGGAAACGAAACACGTATCTAACCATATATTCAGAAGCTATAATCAAACTTCTTTTTTTATCATGTTCAGTGTATAGGATATATAAATACGTTATAAACGTTTATGTATACGAGTATATTTAGCAATAATATTGTGAAGATCAACCTAGATTCTATTTAATTGAAACAAACAGACGAAAAAGAAAAAAACAGGGAATACTTTACTTTCTGGATTATTTTTGTTTCCCACACGATCCAATGTTGATATTTTTAGAAATAAGGAAGATAGTGCATAGAAATCGCAGATGCTCACGGTTACGATGTCGACTGAGTCTGGACAAATTACAATGGAAGCGTGGAATGGATTCGTGGACTGTAATCTTACATTTCCAGGCTTCGGTCGTTCTCGATTGGAGATTACCTTTCAAGATTGCTTTCTTCATAGCCTCTATAATTTTCGGAATTTTTTAGCTAGTTTGCTTGCAAACGGGATATTAAAACTGACCTCACAAAAGAGGTAGGAGTAGGGAACATGAAAATTATCCGTTTCATGAGAAAAAAAAACGATTGGTTCCATTTTCCTTTTTTGACCTAATTTTTTATGTACCTACTTTTTTTATTTGTGTGTGTGTGTGTGTGTATGTAGAGGTAAGTGTTATGAACTTGGTCTTCTAAAAAAATCTATACTTTCATTGTCTTTGGCAGAAACATAGAGTGAGGACGATCTGTCGATATAAAAATCTTAATTTTATAAATACGTCAGTTTTCAGTAAAGAGCATTTTTCCTTTGTCTTTGCGTCATTTTTGCTTTTTCGATGAGTATAGAAGCCATCTGTAGACTTTTACAATTTAATTACAAAAATCATAATTTGGCAATCTTTTACGAGAGACAAAACCGCTTTTGACGAAACATTTGTGTCTGTCTTTCGAATATTTGGCTAAGCAAACTTAGAATATGCTACATATTTCAGTATTTCTATTCGTGATGAAAGAGAAGTTCTTGAATCAGCACAGTATAAATCTCCGTTGGTCGTCAAACTATCTCTCGGTCAAGTTTTTTTAATATCTTTGAATCAGCTATTCGCGCATAATATTCTGTCAATATAATATCATTTTTATTGGAAAAAAGATTCGATAGAAACTTATTCAGCTAACATATATTTTTATTATAGTTGGCGATACTATCACTTTTACGAATTCAGTGCTGCAGTACGTTAACCTTATTCGGCTTTCATTCACAAATATAGCTTTCGTCGTTACAATGTGGGTAGTGATAATGTCACTGTAAGATAAAAAAAAGGGAAAAAAGTTGTGAAAGGAATGAAGAAGAATTTAGAAAAAAAGAAAAACGTTTACACGAAGTGAAAAGAAAAAGCTTGTGACAACCAAATGACAGAAGGAAAATAGTAATCGTAACTGCTGCCTCCGGTACAGTGGGTTTATTTCTTGTTTCGCTTATCAGACAGTCAGATCTTTCATTCGAGTTTTTTCTCTCTTCTATTTTTTCAGTTCAACAGCGTAGCTGTGTACTTGTATAGTACGTTTGACCTGCTAATTAAGAGGTCTTTAACTCGTATTTTAGGTGAAGGCGTCAAAAACTCATCTTTCATCACACGTTATTTAGGTCGAGAATTTCTTACGAAAATTTTTCGTTATTCCGTTAAATTTTGAAACGCTGAAATGAGAGGAAAATTGATTCTAGAGAAAGAGAAAGGAAATTAATTGTTATTGCCTGCCCAATAACCGCTAGTTGGCTCGAACACATTCAATTTCGTAGCAATTAAAGAATCCATTATCGTGTGTGAGCCCACGCTTTTGTGCCGTCCTATCCGGTGAGTAATTTTAATATCTCCGTGAACGTGGCTGTTGATGGAACACGAAGAGAGAAGCAAATTTAGCTGCATACGCGTTTGAAAATTCATAGAAGCACGCGTTATTAATGCTAGACATATGTCAACATTTCATTAATTTGGGGGTTAAATTCACACTAGATATTGAGGAGAAAAAAACGACGAAAAAACAGAAGTGTAATCAGGAAGATTTTATCTCGTTTTAAACAGTTTTTGTTACACACTGGCTATTAAATACATTTAATTATTCATTATGTGTGTTATTCTACCTGCGACTAATGAATTTTTTTTACCCTTTCGTTATCCTACGGTTACTGGATTTCATTTAATTTGGTAAGTTGTTGTTTGCTTCTTCTCCAAACGATCGATTATTGAGTTGGTATAATAAATAGGCAGCCTGTTGATTTCGATATCGAGACTATCAGCGTTGTAAAATGATTAAAATTGGATAGTTTCTGTTAACAGGGTTATCTAAATTCGAAATTATTATTGTCGTAAATTCTCCGCTTTCCAATTTTCCCTTCATTACCAGCTACTTTAATTAAAATGTCGGAATGACTATTGCTCTTTTACGTTTGTGAAAAATACGATAATTGGCTCCTCACTGGCGTTCATTATTCGCCGTAAGTTTTTGAAAAATATTCTCAATTGAGACTTATTAATATGTTGAATAGATAATGAAACACTCTTTTTGGTGTAATCAATTTCATTAGACTGGACTACTTTGATAAAATTTAATTACTTGCGGTTGCATCATCGCTGTTGAGTGTTGAGAAAGATCACCATGTGAAGAAGGGTATCCTGTCCGAAAATTGTTTAATTCGTGTCTATTATGGACAACTTCATGATATATTAATCAAAATCCATCTCTACGAATGAGTTGTTGGTTCATTGGTTGTATGTACTTGAAATGCGGAGCCTGAAAAAAAAAGGTACGAAATATTGCCCCTTCTTCAGGATTTCTTCGATGGGTGTTTGTGGATAACAACATCATGAGAAATTGCTCTGGGCTGCTATTGTAGGGAGTTGATCTGAAGACGTTTTTACTTGTGTACCCTTATAAGTATAGAAGCTCTGTGGAATACGTTCTGGAGAAAAATATCCGCAAATTATATGATCTAGTTTTAAATTTTGATGACTTACTACTACAGAGGGAATGAAGAAGCAGTGAATTATATATAATGTCATGTCTCCATGGTTGACTGGTGATACTGATGTTGGAGTGTCGCACTTCTTAATTACGAAAATCCTTTACCTTTTACTACCCTTCTTCTCCTCTTCCATTATTAATTTTGAATTCAATATCTGATCTTTAAATTTTTTTTACATAGCTAAAATATTTTTTATATGATGTCGTCTTCAGGTTTTATGTATATTGTACGTATTTGAGCTCTTTTTGCAATTCACTCAATCTGCATTCGAGGAGGTTCAATTAATTCTTTAAATAAAGTAGTGTGTAAATAAATATACGATTGGGGCACAGTTTTCCAAATTTAGTTTTCTCATAGTTATGAATCCTAAGAGCCAGTTATTCACATAACTATTTTTCCCAGCCAAAGTAGTTTCTCTATAGCCTTTTTTCCAAAATAAATGTTTGTGCTATAGGCAATTTTTAAGCTGTGTAATGCGCCTAGTGGCAAACGAGTAAAATATGACGGTACCGGTAGCGTACATCATCCATTAGAAATATATGTATATATATCAACGAAATTTATATTTTTTTATCATTGATATAAATGAAAATCAAAAATTCGAGATATGTTACCGTAAAGTATGCTCTGTTTACACTCTGCTTTACCAGCCATTCTAAATTCAGTTGCAGAATATTTTAATAAAACGTACATCAGTGACTTGGTGATAAGATGACGTGGAAGTAATCATAGAACATGACTCCACGCTGTGTTCCATTTTCGTGGAAAGACAGTTCATATGAACAATGTGTCTGAATGGTGGCATAACAGTTTTGAGTAACTTGTTGGCAAAAGTCTTAATTTTTATGCTTTCTTTATGGAACTCGAAAATTAGCAAGGGGACACAGAGATTATTCGTTGCGATCATTGGAACTTGGTTAAAAAATCAGAAGTATTGATTTGAAAAAACTGAAAGCAGATTCAATTTTTTAAATTGTTTCATCATACACTGACTATGTAGATAAAGAAGATGTGTCAAGGTATTTGTGAATGCTTGAATACAATATCCATTTCAAAGTTCAAACTGGCGTATAAAATATTATATTAATATATTGAAACCTCCTCACAACGGACAAGAGCGGGACAAAGCATTTTGTCCGCTATTGGGAGGTGTCCGTTATTGGGAGGAAAACTGTAAAATTTAAACATTTAAAAAAAAAAAGAAAAAATTGGATGTGCCTATGTAATTTTATTAAAGGGTACATTAGTCAATTATAAATATAGTAAGTTATTTTTTACAAAAAAATTGTGTCATTAAAAGTTGGTTTTAGGATTTAACAATTTTTTATATATTTATTCCTACTGAACTTTTGATACTAAGTTAGCACTTTCAGAGGAATTAATTCTTCAATGTAAGCTTAACTGTTGCTTATTCAAAAGGTGAAATCTGGTTCACTGGACCATTTTACCCTATCCCTTATCCATTGGGGAGGTATCTTCTGTTGAAAGATATCCAATGCACTTTACTTTAGATATGTTTTTGCCGGGACCAAATACATTTTGTCAGTGAGCAGAGGTGTCTGCTATTGAGAGGTGTTTGTTAAAGGAGGTTTCACTGTGTGATGGCAACTTTGCCTATGATTGATTGATAAATTCAAAACAATTAGACTAAGTTGCAATCAACATTTAATGACATCAATAACAAATATTCTAATGTAACAAAGTACAGATTATACAAATAGTTGAGGACTCTCCTATTGAGCCTCTTAACAGTTAGTGGTTAGAAGAGACTGTGTTACTAAAATAGTTACCAGAGATTCTTATTAAAGAAGATGACCATTCAAAGGTTCTTCATGAAATGCAGTTTACATTTTATGTACTCTAATTATATTAACAACGGATTTGCGAGCTGATGAATACAAAATGGTTGTGAGAGATGAATGATGTCATGATTGGCTAATGAGATGATTGATTATCCTTCCACCAATTATACATCTTGGTCTAGATAGCTCTTCTAGAAGATCTGAGAAGATTCCAGAAAATATTGGTATTGTTTTGGTTGATTCATACCTTCTATCTTTTAATTGTAAAGTGTCAATGCCTTCAACAGTCAAGTAAAGGTTATGACAGGTGTGAATATTAATGTGCAAGTGAGAGAGTTATTTTGCATGATGCAGTAACATTCCCGTGTGGCGTCTGTATTCTTTTTACTGTGTTTCATCGTCGTATAGTCATAAGGCTGAATGACAATTGACTGATGTGACGATATATGAATATGAGTGTTAAAGAGTAGAAATATATCGTTACACTTTGTAATTTGAATGAAATTTTTATGGTATATAGGTCTTATTTGGTAAAGTTATATTGGAAAAATATTAATTGGGAAAAAGTGGTTAGGAAAGGTCTTGATTGTGAAAAATTTAAAAAAATAACAAAAAAACTGGAATCTAGATTGGGAAAAGTGACTCCTTACCAAATATACATATGCATATGGAAGCAGGTAAGTAGAGGTTTGTAATGAGATGGGCATGGTTGGTTTGGAATTGTCGCCTATGATTCTTGTTGAAACTGATGTGAGAATTATCTGTGAAAATTTGAAAACATGTGGTAAAATGAATGAGGTTATGAAAGCCGTTTTTTATTGCGTGAAATACTGGCTAACCTTTCATTTGTTTAAAAAAAGGATTATATTACTGTCAAACCTCAAATGACAGAATAACAGAAACTATTTTTGCTTAATTTTTCTACTTTACTTAAATTAAACTTCGTTGTCTTGGTAACCAAATTTTTAAATCACTTGTTCCATTCTTACCGCGGGATTAATTAATGTTGCTTGTCTTCATTCGTGCTGCTGCAGTCTTCATCTTTTTCGCTGAGAGTTATAAAAAAGATTGTTGTAGTTTTTTATAGCGATTACCATAGGGATGTTATCTGTTTTGTATCCGAAACAGAATTGATTTCAAAGTTTTGTTAACGTCGATATGTTATCGTCAAACCAGATTAAAAGATACGGTGTGAGATTTTTCGCGTATGTTTTTCCATTTATTTTTCTCCATCTATCTGAGGTCTGTTTCTCTTCGTAGGATGCAATCTTCGGACGTAGTCGAGTACAATGGCTGCATGTGTTTTGTTTTATTCGAAACCTGCTGCTGCGTATTTTCACTGCGAACAATAAGGAGTCAGTGATCCATGGGTTAAGATTCCCGAAGAGCCCATTCCAAAACTATAACCTGTGCTAATCGTCGTTTTGACCTAGTGTAGACTAATTATTTACTTAGGAGTGGAATTTCTGTTGGAAATGAGGTTAAATAATATATTGAAAACATTCAGTTTTCCTTAGCTCAATTTTGTTAAATTTTGTTGTAGTCTAGTCACTTTAGCTCTGAAAATGGCCTATCTTAATTAAGAAAAATTTGCAATAAGCTGAAATTTAGTACACATGTCCCCTCCATCGTACTAAACAATATACCAAAAGTCCGGATGTGTCCAGGGGCGAGCCTGGATGCGTCCAAAGTTTCATCTGAGTAAAAAATAAACAAAATTTTAAGAAAGCCAAAAAATGTATAAAAAAATATTCTGAACTTGTTTTAGTCGGGCGTATTTTCTTTTTCAACACAAGTATCGTCAGGTTGCACCATCCATAGCTATATCGTCAATGTAGCGACGTGATCCGTTAGGTGAAGTACTCGTGTTCTGATCCCATCAAAGATGTGGATTTTTTAATTATAATCAAAAATGTAGCTTTTTAAAACTTCATTCTTAGCCTAAATTTATTCTGTTATTACTTATTTAATAGCTACAATAATCACATGCATATACCACCATAATAATACAGTATATGAATTCAGTTCTTCATTAATTTTATTTACGATGTATTGGCAGACATTTGGAGCACGTTCAGAAACTTTACCAGGGAAGGTAAAAGTTCCACATTACATAACCTTACATTTGCCATATGTGGTAAACACATATGAACTATGGCTCTTAATCAAGCCTGAGTTGAAACTTAATGCTATTTTGGGTCTAACTTTTTCCAAGCACCATTTTGTTCTGTTAGTTGAATATGCATAGCGTCAGCAAAACAAAATACCCCGTTTGGTAATCAAAATGTGGAAATTACTCTAAAATATTTGTGATAAAATGATTTTGGTTAAAAATTTGATTAATATTTATGAATTGGGATCTAAAGTCAAAGAAGTCACTTTTTGCTGGCCCAATAAAGAATTACGTTGATTTTGGGATTATGAGCTACTTTTTATTTTTGAGATTGTATAAAATCAAAGCAATCAAAGGTAATTACGCAGAAACTGTGAGCAGTAGTGTGGGATCCTGGACCCACCCAAATTTTTTTAATTACAGACGTTGCTGTTAGTAATATTCTGTTCGATAATATAATTTACCTGGCCAGTAAATTATTAAGTTTATTTCTATTCAAGAGAAAATGACAGCGAATAATTTATTGAGAATATAATACATTCCTGAATTGATTATTGTATTTAGTTGGCACCATCTTTATCTACAATTCACCCAAATAACATCTTTCCATTGCTTATCTTTTTAGAGGCAAGCTTGTTTTCGTTTATGTAGCATATCTCAGTCCGTTTTTAATTGGCCACTGGTGAAAATCACGTTGGTTAGAAAATGTCTAAGTTGGTAGAAAATATAAATTGTTTAACATAAAATGAGTGAATTGTAACTAGAGTTTATGGAGTAGTTTGCCTGAATTGCAGAAATCACGTACCTGATTCAGTTTTGGTAACATCCATGGGGTTAATGGATCCTTAATGTTTTTTGGTGTAACCACTTGTTGGAAAATTTGATCAACGTCGGATGCAAATAAAATGGATTCGAATATCAACAAAGAGTGTAATTATTTATCCAAATACATCTTATGTAAGTTACTCTTTCTATATACAAATAGTGTCAAATGAGATGACGTAGACTTTGACATTCTACTCACGTTAAATGTCCCACCATTAAACGGTGACAGATAGGTTAGGCTAAGAGCCTCATGGGCTGTTGTTAGAACATTGATCTGCTCCCTTGCTTTTCTCTATGATATACGACATTTATTGTTACTGTGAATTATTGGTCATATACTTCACAGGCTTTTACAATACCATCCAAATTGTATTTCCCCAAGTATATGATAGCTACCCGTGTTTTCAGATGCCACAGTAGAAATCTGAAACTTTTAGAGGACATCTTTATAAGTTGGCTGAAGATATCCTGAAAATTTGGATGAAATCGTACATTTATTTTTTGAGATATTGCAGAAATTGTCTTCAGATCCTGTAATTCAAATGATTAGGATTCAATCTAGTGGGGAAATATGAACAGAATTTCGTGGATATCTCGAGAAATAAACTTGCGATTTGGGCTAAATTTTGAGAGAATCTTCAGCTAACTTATGTAGATGTGTCTTGAAAATTTCAGCTTTCTACCAATTACAGTTTTTATGCAATTGCTTTTGTTAATTGACTTTATATGTTTTCAATGCTAAAAAACAGCTCATGATCCCAAAATCAACAACGCTAATAACGCAGTTTAGCGGATGGGCCTTACATTCCAATTGTTACGATTTCTTTATTGAGGAATTATTTTCCCAGTCTTCAATGTTGGGGAGAAAAGTTACGCTCTCGAGTACGAAATTACCTTTCTATAACACTTCTCCCTCCCCGGTAACCTTTCTCAATGAGCCCAAATCTGAAGTGAAATTTTCTCCTTTATTGCATTTCATCATTACTTCCCTAACTGATTGTATAGACTACGAGTATATACCTCTGTATATTTCATACACAATTTTATGAAAAAATCAATATAGGAGTTGGTGTGCAAAAACTATGCACCCCTATAAAACAAGTTCAGAGTACTTTTTTATATATTTTTTAATCTAATCTGAAATTTTGTTTATACAATTTTTTGCTTGGATGAAAATTAAGCGTGATAAATGTGAAAAATTGTTGTGCGCCACCATTTTAATCCCCTAGGGACGATGCTCGAACCAGACGCATCCGGACTTTTTGTATGTTGTTAGGATGATGAAGTGGACAATTATACTAAATTTCAGCTTGTTGGAATTTTCTTACAAATTATTTCATAATTTTACTGGACTACTGTTGGAAATAAATTTAAATACCATAATTTATTTAAAACATTCAATCTTTCTTTTCATTCTGTTAGATTTTGTTAGAAAAAATTCAATGTTTTTTCTTTTAAAATATTTTCAAGAGTGTTAATTAAACTATTTCTAATTTGTTTCTCATGGACGAATATTTAGTTGGATGCCCCATATGTGATTTAAAGTTTATTCCGGTGCTTGAGAGACTTTAAACTATCCAAAATCCAATCTATAAAAAGTATCGATGAAGCATCTGAATGCTGGGCGAAGTATCATCTTCTGACAACACCCCAAAAAAATGATCCGAAAGATTTTTGGATTAAATAAACTTCATTAAAAAAAAAAAACAACCGATTACGTTAATTTGAATGAATAGCTCTTATTTGTGGATATGCCCAAATATATGATTATAATTTTTTCAATCTTTAAATTCTCATTTTCTTCAATTACACTCTTCTAATTTTTTAATTTTCAAATATAACTAGCCTAAGATATTCTCCAGATTGTTAGGAACATTTTGAGCCTACTTTCACAAAAATCTATAAAGTAAGACACTTTGTTCTCAGCGAACGAAATTCCATTAGTTCCTGTGATAGATACACCAAATATATAACCTCCGTATCCAGTCGGTAAAAATTTCGGTGGTTTCACTTCAAGTTAGGATAAGTTACATTAATTATTCTATTTTAGTTGAAATGTGATTTTATTTTAACGAAAATATGTTTTTCCGGAACTCTTTATGCTACGCTAACTTTTCTGCATAATATGTTGAATTTTGTTAGTTAAAAACTTGATATGGTATTTTCTGCTGTGTTCTCGCTGTTGTGAAATCTGCGGTTTGGAAGAAAAGTGATGATTTAAGGATGAGCATAGTTCTTCGGACTTTTTCATCACCTTCCTTGGCCAAACTTCATCAGCTTATGGCCATTTTGGGCTACTCGCACGTTTTGAAGATATGCTTTTTGGATACCTAGTATGTCGACCCTTGTTTAAAATGAGGTTTATTGCCCAGATGAGTGCGGTTTTCGTTTGGGAAAAAAAAAAAGGTCTGAATTTCAATTTATTTATTTTAAGTTTAATCCGTAAATGGCTAAAAATCTTTATAAACGGCTTAAATGAATATTGAGAACATAAATAATAAGTAATCTAATGTATTTTATTCATTATATAATTTTAATATGGGAGACTATTAATTTGAAAAATATCAGTGTACCTACATATAGTAACTGTCTTCCGATTTTTTTAATGTTTTTATTGTAGTTACTAGCACCACGAGGTAAAATACAATGTACTTTAGGTTCAATACACCGTATTTGTTTAGAGCTATGGTATTCATTTTAGTGTGTCCTTGTTGATGCACTAAGTACCTGGGCTTCACCCAACGTTTTATACATTTATAAAAGTCTATTTAAAAAAGTCATTGTAGGTTTTGTCGGCTCGGGGAATCGAACCTGGGACCTACATATTCGCCAGCTAAAAGCGGTGAACTTAACCGCACGGCCATCTCACCGCTGACTATAACTGGCGAATGTATTTTATATTAGACAAGGTATGGCGGTTCCCACACACTCCCCCCCTAGAGAGACTCAACACGAGTTGAACAACATTAGATGCTGTGGGAGGTTGGGCGGAATCAGAAACACCTCTTCTTATACCTATACGCACAGGCTTATACTACCTATACGGGTTCTATTTCCACTATATAGGGCGCCATCTATCGGCTACTCAAGTTAGGAAGGAGAGTTGTGAGTTCCACCATGCACCACTAGGATGTGTGCATGTCCAGCACACGTCAAGGGTCACCAGATGTAAGTTTTTTTGGCTCGGGGAATCGAACCTGGGACCTACATATTCGCCAGCTAAAAGCGGTGAACTTAACCGCACGGCCATCTCACCGCTGACTATAACTAGCGAATGTATTTTATATTAGACAAGGTATGGCGGTTCCCACAGTCATTGTCACTATTTCACACAGTCTGTTTCTTTACTGCTGCTAATGATCAGACTCCTCTTGCACAATCATGAAGAATCCATGCATGCTTAAATTAAGTTTGATTTTTTAGGCTTCTCCAAATGACGACCACAGAACCAATATCCTACTAATCTTGCGTCCACTTTAAAAGTTTGGAAAAAATAAAATAGCGAGTAAAAAATTAAACAGTGGTGTTCAAAAATGCTGAAGATCGAAAAAATGGTATGGTCTTGGATGTAAGATTACTGTGGCGTGTTCCACAATAAATATTAAAAGACTGGCCAAACAGTATGAAAAAAGTAAATTAAAAAAACTTCGGCGCAGCAAATTAGGCTAGAACCTGTAGGTTAAACTAAAGGAATAAGTTTATAAATGAATAAATAAATAAATAAATAAATACAAAAAATATCAAAATATCTAAAGTATGTATTTGGTAGAAAGCTCACAAAAAGTTGGGTACGTTTAAAATGAATTATCAAGGAAATTCAGAATATAAAATTGTATTGTGAAGTTATAAGTAACGCTTGCAAATTATTGAATGGTTGCTTTGCAAATAAAATAACAGCAAGACTGCTTTCGGACCAGCTTCGTTGCTTGATTTGGAATTTATCTTCTTTTCTTAGAAAATAGTTTGAGATTTTTCTAAATCATTTCCCGTTGATCCGTTTAAAACAGAATTTCGCAAAATGAATATAATATATTCGATGTCTATACCAAATTTCGTGAGTATTGATTAAAAATTATTGATTTTAAAACCATTTAAGTTCCAAAAATGCAACATAATAGGATGAACTGGACGTATCATCCGGCAGATCTGAACCAAAAACAAATCTCATATTTTTCTATACCCAAATAAGTGTACAAATTTCCTAACTAATGGATGAAAATTGCAAGCTGTACCAAATTACATAGAAATGCATATGTATGGGTATAAATTTCAACTAATAGTGCCAAAAGTTTCCTGAGGTCATGAAACGAAAAATGAACAGACCCTCACCCCTGAGTCCTAATATCAGATCAGTTTTAATGTTTATATTTTCTTCGAAAATTTCTTTAAAAAAACTATGAAAACGGGAAGAACATCCGAGTACAATTAAATAAATATGAGCTCTCCTTTGACTTTAATCGGGAGACATTTTTTGGAAGCAGAGGAAAAATCTCATTGTTCAGAAATTGAAAGAAAAAAGTCATTAAGTATTTTTTAAATCTTATTCCGTTTATCTTATTCTCATTCTACATTTTTGAGGTCACATCTTTCAATGCCCTCTTGCGAAGTGTATTCCGATTTCCCTAGCATTGGTTGTTTTTGTTCCAAACATCACCCCGAGCTACTTTGCTTGAAATATTAAATTATTGGGTGTATGTATCTTTTATAGTCGTGGTGAATCAGTGGTGTAGCCATGATTTTATGAAGGGGGGATTGGATATTTTTCCCCGCGGATTTCGATAACTTGTTTTTCTTATGTGAAGGGACCGCAGGCGGATTTCGGTCAAATCATCTGAGGAGACCAAATTAAAAATAGTCGTCCTTTACCTTACAAATTAGGTTCGTATACAGGATTTATCTTGGAGGAAAAGAGAATTCATTAATCGAAAAAAAAAATTTTTGTTTTGACGATATGAATTAATGATTTTCTAAATAAACCTTATTATTTGTCATGAAATTAAAAATCATAATGGTCTCAATCTATAAAATTTGAAGGGGAAATTTATCCCATGAATATCCCTTAAATACGCCATGGAGATGAATTGCTGTTGGTGGCATATCAAAATTGAATGAATTAGGCCTGTAGTATGACCGTTTCTCGTCATGAGACCAAAGCTGTTACTACTATATGAGATTCTTTTTACTAGTACAATAAATATGGTCTTCCGCTTACCATCATTCTACACAAATCCAAAACGTGTGCATTAGATAAAGAAATTCGAAGAATATGTCCTTCTTGGTAGCCATCAACAATGAACGTGCATAGATTGCGTTAACATCTTAATTTATTGCATCTTATTGTACTCAATTTTCTACAATTCACATTGTGGGTGGGAAGGTTGAAACCTCTGCTGCTGAATCACATTCATTGCATCTTATCTCGATTTCTTGGGTTTGTTACGAGATCTTCATCGCATTGTAAAAATATTTTTATACAGTAAGAGTACACTCTCTACAGTCTCAATTGTTGTTGAATCAATAAAGTAGTTTTGATGAACCTCTAGGGTTAATCCACAATTTTTGTCAATAGTGTAATCATGGATACGGCTTACCTTAAACGAATCTATATTCTACTGTATTATAATAAAGTGGTTGACGTTTAGTTATTCGCAGTTAGAGAGACAAATTATTTCATATCAGTAATGTATTTTTTTGGATTCACCTCACCAGTCAACTTTTTACAGTCGAATATTGTGATTTGTTTTCATTATTTTATACCAGGCAGAATTGTAATTTGAAATATTTTTTAATTACTTTCAATGAGGTATTAGTTACCAGTATAGGGTTTTTTTGTAATCCGTATCATACTGCAAAACAATACATCATAATTTCTTCTCAAACTTCGTGTTGCCTATCGTCATTCAAAATATTTTGGTTCCGAACTCTTTGATGTATTTTTTAAAGTCTTTGTCATTTGCATATTTGATGCTCTTTGTGCTTTTTTGTTTTTTCGAAGAACGAGACGAAAACTAATTAGAAATTCGTTTACCATTCGACTAATTATTTTGAAAGGATAAAGAATCGATTAATCATTAATTTTTTTTTTTACCGTAGAATATGCGGTCATTGTAGTGGTCAGATTTTTAAATTAAACTATCGCCGATGGCGTCAGTAATTAATAATTTTATTCTGGTCCTTTTTTCTGAATAAATAAGTCAATCAATTCTGCGTCCTTGACTTTCGCGCTGTCCAGTTGCACAAAAAACAGTCAAAATGTTGAGCACGTTTCCATCCTAATGGTTGTGCGCGCATGCAGGTTTAAAAATTTATTTTTTTTGACATCACCGAGGCAATATTGTTGAAAGCGTTGTGAGCTGTATTATGTGAGCGTACTAAGAGGGTTGTTTCGAATAACTTAATGAAATTTTCTTGGCACTTAAGAGCATGACGTTGACATTTTGCGCTCATTTTCGCTTCGCCAGTTTTTTGAGTGCGATTTTATTTCAAAAAAATATAACTTTTTTTATTTTTATTTTTCTGTTTCATCTTGAAGAATTTTTTTTTTTTAAGAAATCTGTATGTGAAAGTATATCTTGCTAAAAATTAGTTGATGAATAATCAGAGAAAAATTGGGGACTCGCGAGAATAATAAAGATTTTTCTCAATTTATTATATACCAAAGAGACGTTATTATTAAATCGATTTTGATAAACAAAATAACGAGATTTCCAAAGCGGTTTGGAACATCGAAAATCATTTTCATTTCTTCACCAAGTGTAGAAACAGTGTAGAAATGAGTTTTTTTTTAACTGTTCGTTGTTTAATTCTTCACAGCACCGTTTACACCTATACATGTTGCAAAATGTCTCGATGAAAAAGGGCCATTTCACATGGTGATGCTTACACAACCAAGTTCACTTCTTAATAATATTTAATTATATCTAAAATTCTATTCATGAGTGAAGTTTACCTGTTTAATCGAATAAATAATGACATCTTTTTTGTGGATTCGTTGAAAAAAATATCGTATTCAATTAGTTAGCTACTTGTGATAATCAACTCTTGCACTTACAGCAATTGCCTGCAGCTCGTTCTGTAGCTACGCAACTCGTTGACGATCAGTCATTTTGTTAATTAGTTGAATAAAATACTATTTTTGACCCGTTCCTAAAACAAAATTAAAACTTGAACAAACAGGAATAAACTGCAAAGTAAGAATCTAAAATAAATCAATTAGGAAGGGGTCAGGGTTTTCAGGAGGACCATGATTGTTGCTGGCGATAGGATTAGGACTGAAATAAATACGCTTCTTAATAAGTTTTTTTGACATTAAAATTGTCATAGGGTGGGGAAGAGGAATTTTAAATTAAAAATACTATAATAATTTAATATATTGTTTTATATTTATTAATTTTTGCATTAATAATTAAATTTTAATTTAATATTATTAACTAGTTAAATTAAAATAATATTTAATTTATTGTTTGTTTAAAAATAAATTTAATAATATAAATTTTATATTTCTTAGATTTGATTAATTTATTTTAGAAGAAATCGAACAATTTTTCGAGGACATTCACCTCAACGTTTGCAGGTTAGTGCGCTTCCCTCGCATTGAAAAATTCTTAGATAAGCCCCTGAACAGACATTTATTTTATAGGTACTAGTCTTTTACCAGTGGTATCGCGCACAGTCATAATAATTATGTTAAATCTGTTCAAAAGTTACCATATAATCAAGAATGGTATGCTTAAATTCACCACGATAGTAAAAATGGATAATATGTACTCGGAGGTCTATGATTTTAAAAGTACTTCCGTAAGTTTTAGTAGAAAATACAACTATTGCATTCAGAGTAATGGCGGGATCTGTGGAAGAGCACCGATCCTGAGTCGTAGATCACAAATATATAGGTCACTTGAATTCATCTGTATACAATGTTTTTTTTTTTCCACGTTTTGCTCATTTTGGCACTTTTTTAGTCTGTGGAGCCTTCGCTGTTTGACCTATGGCAATGAAACTTGGGGTAGTGTTAGAAGCTTTTATGGGATACACATTCGTGTTAAAGTTTTTGAAATTCATCGGCTAGTTTCGGAGGGAGGAGTTCTCAAAGTGTTGCAAACCCACTATGTTGTCTTCATGATAACTCTCGTAAATCAAAAGTTTTTGACTTGAAATTTTTGTGGTCGTTGGAGAGTGTTAGGTAATGGTTTGGTATTGAATTTGAGCGAAATCGGTCCTCTGGTTTTCGAATGGCAGTCATTACAATATTTGACAAATTTAGAAAATACATACGTACTTACCTCAGTTGACACGGGGCAAAGATATTTTTGATATTTGGAATATGTGACATGTTGGAATCACTGATACAATCGAAAACTGACGCGTATTTCCTCTTAGTTGGAAGGAAAGTGTCTTTCAAAAATAAAATTCTAGATAAACTTTTTTTTTCCAGGAAAAAAGTGCTTTTTGGCCTATATCCTGACGCAGGTATTTTTTTCAAGATGAAAAAAAATCAGGACTCATTTATTTTTCCAGTTTTTTTATTCTTCAGTTCTAGTTAATTATGTTTTATTTTCTTTCAGTAAATTGGAGTAACATGTCTAGAATTCAAAATTACCTGTCACCTGATTTTGTTTAAAAATTTTATCTTCGGACTGGAAAACAAATTAATAAAAACGTTTCAAATTGACTATCAAGTTTTCTTCGTTATGTTTGCTGACGACTTTTTCAGTTAGAATTTATGGGGATTTTTCGGTTGGCAACCAAACATTTACCTCATGAACTGCCTCATAGTTAGTGAATTATCGGTAAAAATTGAGAAATATTCGCGAAGAATTGGTGATTTATCATCATTTGGTTGGTATTGATATTTATATTTTCAGAAAGCAACTTTTCCATCAACTGCGTCTTATTATAAGCTTTTATTCTACTCACTACTGCAATTTTAAAATATACCAATCCTGTAGCCAACCTTCAGCAACGACATAAATGCATGAAGCTAAAGTTAAAAACAAATAAATAAAAGCTTATCTTTTAAAAATTCGTTTTTAACGTAAACTTATTTGAGAGATTCGTTGCTAAATATATTCGAAAATCATTGCGAAAATATAGGACGACAGGTAAATTTCAATCAGTACTGACGTTTTTATTTCGTTAACTAGGGACTGCGCAGTGATTTTATCCCTTATCAGTTTTGCATTTTCCTAATTTTTTTTGTTACAATAATGTTTTCCGAATTTCTTCACACCCGATTAGGCCTATTTCATGATAAATTAGGCGCCGATTCGGCGCTGTTCACGAACATCAAAACGCAGTTTATTTAAATACGTTGACGATTACAACTGACTGAAGCGCGCGATATGAAAATTGGCGAAGGAGAAGAAGTATCCGTAACTTTCCTCCTCTCTACTTCCTGCCTAATAAATACTCCATCATTAAAAATTACCCCTCGAGTGTAAACAGGCGAATAATGAATAAAAACTGGAGATGATGAACGCCGATATTGGAGAGGGTTATGAGATGAGGGATAGGGTTGCTGGCCAACTGACTTATAATGTGTGTACCTAACCTTTTTCATTTTTTTACTCTTACCCTGCTAACTTGGTAGTGTGTTTGCCAGTATAAAAGTATCAATGGTCTAAACTGATACGGAAAAAATATAGATTACTATATAAGTGCATTGCTTTTTTTCCCCTATCCATTGTAAACGAAGGATATAATAGCACATAACAACTGAATACGATTCGAACACCTTTTTAATAAACTTCTATTGTTCAAAGTGTTTCGTATGAGAGGCTTTTCTACTGTCTTTCCCCTTTACAAACGTTCCGTGTTATGAAAAAAACATTTAAA
>WOFM01000263.1:0-56469 GCA_011428145.1 Ericerus pela | reverse complement strand
GTTGTAAATTTTATCTCCCCCATTTTAAATTTTATCGTTTTATTCATAGTCTACGTAATTTTTAATTCTCGGACACCACATATATTCCATTGTCCCTCCTACCCACCTCTTCATCATAATTATCTAAAACACGAACGTACCTTTTTCAAACCTCTTCCCTCCTACCCCCGCCTCCCTATCTCGTCGACGAACGAAAATATAAAACTCGGACACCCTGTATGTGCGCCAGAATCTGCATTTTATACCTTCTTTTAGTCATTTTCGTAATTTTTGTTTTTGTGTTGGGTAACATAGTTCCAACTTATTATTTTTTTTCGAGTCATAATTTTTTTGTCTTCGAAAAATATTTGAGTGCTGTAAACGTTTAATGAGTTTCATCATTTGCTGAATTGGATTTGCCCTGCTTGTGTATAATCCGGCCAAGTGTACGAAAATTCCAAGACTCGTCGATTACTTAACTGTTTGAGAGCCCTGCTTGTGTTGCTCAAAAGTTAGTAAAATCATTAATGTCTGCCCTGCTTGTGTACGAACTAATTCGCCGAAGTCATAATATTGGTAATAAATCGCCTTGAGCTATCAGAAATTGATCAGAAACCAACGTAAAAGCTTCAAAATCATCACCATCAAATTCAAGAATTCATCATTTCAATCAAACTTCATCATTTGGCATCAACATAAACCTCAAAAATTCAACTCAAACACTCACCGAAGTACGTCCTAAACAACCGAAGCGCAGTTCAATCATCAAAGTCCAGAGCATCATCTCAAAAATACTTAAAAATGAACCTGAAATTAAGAAAATCATCAGTCAAAAGGGTAATAAACGAAAATTTCCGCTAAAAAAAGGTAATAAAAAATATATTTTTCGTAATTTTTTCATAATTTTTCTCGTATTTTTTGTGTATAATTTCATATTTTTGCATAACTTAACTTTTCGGATTCAAAATTTAACTTGTATATTTGAAAATATCGTTATTTTCAAATAATTTCGGCCTTTTCAAAATTGATCCAAGTACAAATTTCGGCAAGTTCATTGCAAAATTTTGCAGCCACTTTTGTCTTGGAGTGTACAATTTGTGACGTAAACACGGCTTATTTCGTTCTTTCGTTCGAACTTGTACATTAACCTTTTGTTAAGTGCAACGAACCTACAAACTCTTATCTTCGTCCATTGAATAAATACGTTGGCGCGGTTTTCAGTTTCAAACCACCATTTTGTTGCAACTTGAAAATTTTTGCAGTTGCACAATTGTGTCGAAAATACTTTAACAATTTTTTTTTTGAATTTATACTCTACATTATTTTTATTCTTTATTATTCGAATACTTTAATTAATTTATTTCAATCACACAATTTCTATTTTCGTACAATTTATTAAGTTAATACGAAAATATTCTTTTTCAATTTCAAATTTTTTTTTCTCCCTACCATTTACAAAATTCTTTTTCTACTGTGAATTATTTTCTTTTAATCTCAAGTTACCAAAAGAATTATTTTACCTCATTATTACATTACATCTGGTGCATATTTTTTTTTTTTCAAATCACCTGCAATATTTTTTTTTACTATTTTCATTTCGAATTATTTGTTTTGTTGGAATACAGTGTTGGATGGAATTTTCCCCTGTTATCCAAAATTTTAGCCTTTCTTTCCTAATTCCTTAGTCTGAAAGTAGCTAATTTCATTTCACCCACTTTTTTTCATCTTTTTATCACATTATTTCATTAATTATTTCTTCATATATTGAATTCAATTACAAATCATATTAGGTTGTATAAGTCTTGTTATTTTTTTTATTATTTTTTTTAAAGGGAAGTGTCCAATCTCATCTTTAACGTGTGTTGTCTCTTGCCCAGTGTGGACCTACTCAAGAATCACACAAGGACAAATTTAAATACTATCGTTATAATATATACATTGTTTGGTTAACACAGGGACGGCAATTCTTTTCTTGCAGCATTTGCTGGGGATTGATATCCATAATTTTTTTTTTCATTTTTTATTTTTATAAGTTCAGTCAATTCATTAATTATGAATACTGATAACAATGATCGTGTCTCGAACATTTTCTGTGGAAATGGCTATGAGGGATGGCGTGCAACTGTCATCAGCACACTAATTGGTAAAGGCTGCCACTACACAATTTTTCCTTCTGCTCGTGAAACCAGTTATATTTATACCTCATCTGAAGAACGCCTTACGTCTAAATGGCTTAAATTTTTCCAAACTCAGGAACGGGCCAAAGCCCACATTTTCGAAAGACTTGACAAAAGAATTCTTCATCATGTCAAAACTTGCGATGTTGTTTCTCAAATTTTTGAAATTTTGGATGCTTGATACAGAAATCAGACTGCTACTAACATCATGGTATTAAAATCAAAATTTCAGTCCCTTCGCTTTGATCCTAGGAGAGGTACCATCCGTAGATTCTAAGAATACTTTTCAACTATTGTGGAAGAACTACGTGATGCTAATTACCCCCTATCTGAAGCAGATGAAATTGATCAACTAATGATGTCATTACCCAAAAAATTTGATACTGTCTTCTCTGAATTCCGTCAATTAGAAATAGAAAAACGAACTACTGTCAGGCTCACAAAAATGATACTCGAAAAATGTGATCGTATTGAATACTCTAACAAAACGTTTCCCGGGTTTGATCAGCCCAAATCATCATACCAACCCATGAATAACAAAAGAAACTTCAGAAATTTTCGAAATAATAATAACACCAATAATTCTAATACCAATTATAATACAACTAGTTACCTCAACGATCACAAAAATAATCAAACAAAGCCAAATAGTTATCCTTCTAAAGATAACATTTCCCAAATGGATGTTACATGTTTTAGATGTAACAAAAAAGGTCACATGTCTAGGACATGCCCGAATGAAACTTCTAATACAGGTAATACTCCACAACCCCCTAATCAGAACAGTAGCTCGAAATCCCAAAATTCTACTAACACGAACTCTCAAAATAAAACAAATGAAAAATCCAATTTTCGTGTTAAATATTCTATGATGTTGCATTCAAATCTTAACCATTTAAGTTTTGATGACATCGAGGATGAATTTCAATTGCCCAAGCCCCCAACAATATCAAAATCTGCCCCCCCCCAAAAAAAAAAAAAACCAATTACACACGATGTTACTAGACAATGGAGCAGATGACCACATGGTCAACGATCTTTCAAAATTAAGGAACATACGTAAAGTTGACAATACTCATAAAGCACTTTGTGCTAAAAAAGGTGTATTTGTAAACCCCACTCATGTTGGATCTATGTACGTCAACATCTGCAATTCTAATGCAGAATTTTCCACTATTTACTTAAAAGAAGTATATTATGACCCTGATTTAAGCCTTGATATTTGGTCAGGTGCTAAAATCATGGAGTCTGGAATATTCAAAATAATAACAGACACTGACCACGCAGACATCATAAATAAACAAACCAGTGAAGTGACTATAACCGCTCCAAAGAGAGGTTCTATGTACTACATAGATTATGAGATAGTGGAAGATGAAGAGCATAAAGTCTATCAAGAGCTTGTATGTATGCCTGTTCCTAGTACGTCAGTAGAACAGGAAGATCATATAGATGATCTAAATCAAAACTTTGAAGAACAGATTGATGCTGAAACTAGTAATCCACAAAGAGAGCAGGAAAACATTGACCAGTCTCAAAATTTACAAGATACTGCAGTGGAAGCAGTCAATCAGGAGGTTTATTCCAAATCAGAGGACAAATTAAACGGAGAGAGTGTCGGAATAAACAGGAAGCACAAAAAAATATAAGCAAAACTAAAACACTTTGGCATAGAAGATTAGGTCATCTAAGTGGCAAAAGCCTCAAGGCATTATCTAAAGTAGTTGTAGGCATGCCCCAAAATTTGGTATTTAAGGATGATGACTTTGCCACATGCGAAATATGCATAAAAGCTAAATCCACCCGACTTGGTCATCATGGTGTGAGAACTCGACCAACTAGAAGAATGGAAGTAATCTCATCAGACATCATGGGACCCTTTCAAGAAGCTTATAACGGAGAAAAATTTATTATAACATTCATTGACCACTATTCAAAATATACTCTTGCCTTCCCCATATTAAGAAAATCTCAGGCATTTGATAAGTTTAAAGAGTACTATTTATCATTCCATACTAAGTTCCCAAATGATCCCATCTCCGTATTAAGAACTGACCAAGCAAAGGAATATTCCGATTCTAAGATGACACAATTCTGCTCCAAAAAAGGAATAACTTTAGATGATGGTGTGGCATATACTCCAGAACTAAATGCCATAGCCAAAAGACAAAATAGAACCCTACTCGAAAGAGTTAGAGCTATATTATATGACGCAAAAATTGATTTCAAATTATGGTCCACAATTGTACAAGCTGCCGCCCACATCATCAATAGAAGTCCGACCTGCGTCAATTTAGGAAACATTAGCCCCTATGAAAAATTATACGGGACTAAACCCGACATATCCCATCTTTGTGTCTTTGGTGCTATTGCATATAAACATGTTCCTATTGAACAAAGACAGCAATCAGCAGTAAGAGCCAAGAAGAATGAAGAGGAGCATCTCGACCCAAAGTTCCTACCCTGAGCCATAAAAACTATTCTAATCGGATTTTCAAATGTAGGTTATCAGGTATTGGACCCTGTAAAAATGAAATCCTACAAATCCTGCGATGTGAAATTTGATGAGACAAAAACATTAGCTGATTTTACCTGTAAACCAGAGGAATTGCAAGTTAAACCTTTAGAAGAGGAAATTGAGGCAATCTATAGGGTCAATGTACTAAAACAAGCCTCACAAGAAGACTCACAATTTATAGAAGATTGTATGCCAGTAAGCTTCAGTGATATATATCAAAATCCTTTCAAGAAAGAGTGGCTAAAGGCTATCAATGATGAACTGCAATCAATGTCAGATCTTAAAGTGTAGAAAATAGTAGATCGCCCAACTAACATTAAACCTATTGATACACGTTTGATATTCACAGCCAAAGCCAATGAAAGAGGAATAATGTGCCCAAAAGCTAGGCTCGTAGCCAAAGGTTTTATGGATCGATCCGAATACACCATGACAGAAACTTATGCACCTGTTGTGCCACTCTGGTTAATAAGGTGGATCTTATCCTTAACCAATCTATTAAACTTACAACTTGTTCAATACGATGTCAAAACGGCTTACCTTAACTCCAAAATTAAAAATGACATCTTTCTAAATATTCCCCTAGGTTGTAATGTCGATAAAACAAAATTATTAAAACTCGAAAAATTCATCTATGGCTTAAAAACATCAAGTAAAAATTGGATTGAGTTACTGGATACTCATCTATCAACATCCAATTTTACAAAATCCAAAATCGACAGATGCTTCTACATACGTATAGATGAATCAGATGGCATTGCCTTCATGATAATTTACGTGGATGACATCCTACTAGCAACCAATCGCCCTGAATGGATTGATGAAATAACCACCCATTTTGAAACATGTTTCACTATGAAAGTCATAAACAATCCATCTCACTTTGTAGGCTTCGAAATAGAAAGAAATTGTGAATCACAAATCATAAAGCTCACACAAAAAAATCAAATACAAAAGATTCTCCAAAAATTCAAATTATGTGATTCAAACCCTTCCAAAACGCCTATGGAGACAGGCTTAAAGTTGAGCAAATCTGAAGAAACTGATAATAAGGAATATAGATCAATGATTGGCGCACTATTATATGTATCTAGAGGCACAAGGCCAGATATATCTTTCTCTGTTAATTACCTGTCAAGATTCCAAAAATTGTTCCGATGACACCAAAAAGAACCATGTACGTCGTATCATCTGATACCTAAAATCAACTATTGATCTTGCACTGGTTTATAGATCTAATTCCGAAGGCATATCCGCCTATGTCGATGCATCTTATGCCCCTGACATTGATGACCAACCTATAAATTTAACAGAATTAGAAAAAGGTAAATCTATAACTGGCTACTTGATTACAATGTATGGTGACCTTGTAAATTGGGGTGTTCATTGCCAAAACATTCATGCTTCATCGTCCACAGCAGCTGAATTAATAGCTCTTCACGATTCTTTTGAGGATATCGAACTTACTTGGCTCCTCAACCGTGAATTCTTCACAATTGACACTCCTGTAACCGTATACGAAGACAATATTTCTGTTATTCATGTAATTTCCGGAGGAGGTCAAAAAGGTCTTCGAGCCCTCATGATTAAATGTTATGGACTTGCCCAAGCCTATAACGACAAAATTTTCACTTTCAAACAAATAGCTACTGAAGACCAATTGGCTGACTTACTCACAAAAGCCTTATCTAGTAAGCAGCACATTACTCTAACCCATAAAATCCTAGAATCCCCAAATCTTGATCCATAACGTGTCATATCCAATTCCAGATCCATACCTGTAACACACCAAAACATTTCAATTTAATAATTTAAAAGTTTTATTTCGAATAAATTTATCATATACATATACTTACCTTTGTTTATTGCATGCTGTTTACCTAATTACAAAAAAAAAAAAAAAAAATGCATGTTATTATTTTAATCTACCTTATATATATATATTAAATAATCAAAATATGTACTTACCATAATCGTCCAATCTAGTTACCATTTTTAATTTTTGTACACACTATTTCACCATTTTATTTTTTATTTTTTCAATTCATGTTAATTTTTATGTAATAATGTAATTGAATATAAAAAAAACTCGTAAACTTTAAAACATTATTGTAACACCCGCAGTCGTGATCGGTTCAAAAGATTGTAGGGGGTGTTGAGACCACCAATCCTTCTCCCCTCTCACTCCACGAACACACGATTACTTAAAATACATAATTTATTTATATCTATTCGCGGCTTCACTGATATACCACTTCCGCCGCTCATTCGTTCATTTCCGCTAACACTCGTTTATCTATCTTAAAATGTACTTTGCTGAAATTATGTAACTGTCACAAAATACACTCGCTTCTTGGATGGAACTTCGCTTAAATCTTTCTTTCTTGTTTCATCTCCGGTCCTCATCCTCTATATTTATTAGTAGGAAATTAAGTTTGAAAAAAATATCGATACGAAAAAATATCCGATATTTCAAACCTCTAATATCGGTGTTTCTCTTTCTTTGAATTATCATTCTGTAAAGAAAAAACAATTCTGATATAAGTAGCTTCGGCTATTTAATAAATGAATTTGTATTGCCTTCATCAAATGGCTGTTTAAAAGTTTGCTGTATAACAGGTGTGTTTTTTTTTTCTTGTGCAGTTTATATTTCAACTTACTTACAAAGAGTTTTCTCAGAATTTCATTTGAAAGCAATTATGTCCAAATAAAGAAAATTTTCTGTATTAGCTACCTCAATTTCTTTATTATTTATATATTTAATGAAATTTAAGTACATATAACAATCAAGATTCGATATTGAGTGAAAGGATTGTGTGTGGGAACAATCATTCCTCCATTTCGTTTTCTTGTTAGTCGATAAAAATATTAAATCGTTGTTCCCTCCACTCTCTATTCGAAAACAGTTTGCTTTGAAATTTGTTGTCAATAGAATGTCTATTTAGGTTTTCTGGGAAGGGAATTAAAATATGTTAAAATTGTAAGTTGTTAGTACTAAGCCATGTGGTTGCCTAATTTTTTTCCATTAATTTTAGAAATATGTGTTAAGATAAAACTGCTATATATTATCTAGAGTTGACAATAATTCATCAATAATATATGAATGCGTAGCCAAGTTTTTCTAAAATGACAGTATTAATTGGGTGTTTCCGAAAAATATTCTAATTTCCTTTGGAAAACGTATTAAACTTGTTACTGTTCAAGTTATCTTCAAATTGATTGAGTATAACTTTCCCCAAATCCACGAAATGATGAAAAAGGAAAAAAATCAGAATGCAGTATCGTGGCCAGGAGGGATGAAGAGAATAAGTCCTCCCTTTGAATTTTTTTAAAGGAGAATTTCACAGAGTGAGACCATTATGGTTTTTAATTTCATAACAAATAATCACGATTGGCATGAAAATCACAAATTCTTATTCCAAAGTACACATGAAATTATTTTTTCAATTTATGAATTCTTTTCCCTTCCGAGATGAATCATAGGCTTTGGCTCCGAAGGTTAAGGTTGAAATTTTTAAATTAAAATTTTTTGGTTCACTCAGATGGTTGACCAAAGTTCGCCTGTGGTCTCTCCTCCCTAAAAAAAAAAAGTTCTTGAAATTCGTTGCTTGGAATCAGGGGAAGGGAAGAAATTTTTCCTCATCAAATCCCCCCCTTGAGAAAATCCTGGGTACGCCACTGCTAGACTATGTTGGTAACTATAGAATTCAATGTAGGTGGGTTGTGATAGAACTGACAAGAATCTAGTCCCAAAGAAAAAATCACAAATTTATGAATTTACAGAAAAAAGTAGAAAGCTGCAGAATGAAATTCTTACAAAAGAAAATTTTTTTAATTTCATGATTTTGCTTAAATGTGAATCTTTTTTCACAAAATTCTTGGAATTTGACAGGCTAGAAATTTTTATTTTTCGTCATTTCAACATTTTTATTTTCTGAAATGAGGGTTCAAAAAATTGTTAGGCTGAGCTATCTCTTGAATAAGCTATCGCAATTCTATCAAAATATGTTGTTAATCGACATATAAATGTAGAAACTTCTTTTAAAATGAGGCTTTTTTTGTGAGCAGTTCTTCAATTTATAAACTCAGGTACATTTCTATGGGGGTAAAATTTTTTAACATCTTGAAAATTTAGGTAAGTGTGGGTATTAGCTAATACCGACCAGAAGGTAAAGACTTATTTTAATGGTGTCAGCTGAGTCGCGTGTCCTCTCTCAAAGTACAAATGATAAGAGGGTGCCAACCCTTTGAATGGAGAGAATCGGATACTGGCAATTTGTAACGTGGTGTGTGCGGGTATATACAGGTGTACCCACGCACCATATTAGTGAGTGGCGAGGAACAAACGTCTCACCACTTCACGCCATCTGCCAAATGCCATGTCATTAGTTGAGGCTTTGTAATATGCATCGGCTAAATGGAGAATGAATCTACATTTGGTATAATATGTAGTTTGTCCATTCAACCGATGTAATGGCACTAGGTTAGCTGCTAAACAGAGTACAGATACATGTAGCTCTGTTTGGTTGCGCCTACGTATTTATTTAGAGTCCGTGGACTATTAGTGGCCACCAGTAATAGACCAGGGCGAATGTCTATCGACGGAGCCCAAGCTTCAGATCCCTATGAGATGAATCCCCACAGTAAGTATATTTGACAAACCTTGAATTTATATTTCATGCTCCTAATAAAAGTGAAAATTTCTCCCTATGCTAACAATTTTAAAGACATTCCTTTTGAGAGGGGTTTTGCCCCATTGGAAACAGAATGCTACTTGGGTTTACAGACGTAGAGAACGTAAATGACTACGAGTGTTGCCAACACTTCACTAGTTGTTGAATGAATTACTTTGGGATGTTTTCTCTTTAGCTTTTTCGATTTGAGCCTATAATCTGGGAACGTGCATTTTTATATTACATCAATGAAGTATATAATAAAAAACCTTAATATGTATTTTGAGTATTCGTATTATGCGATTTTTCAATTTCATATTCAGCAGACTGCCGAATAATTACATCCCAACAACTTCACCGTTACATTGAATTGTCTTTTTACAACTTGTTTCTTTCAAACGAGACCGATACAGCTCGATGACTATGTTTTGTATGTAATTTATGCTTCAGATTTTTTGGTGTAACCGCATCTTACTGCCAAAAACGATAAATGTTGGAGTAAAACTACAAACAAGTCCCACGTTTGAGGTTAATTTCGAAAGCGGTGAAAAGCATGATACTGTTTTCTTCTCAATTATAGTTTGAATGTCATCATTAGTTCACTTTTTTTTGTACTTTTTCGCTGTGGGCCTTCCATTATGTCACATGATAATAAAATTCACTAATACCTTATAAACATAAGATGCTATAGGTGATATTCAATTTTGTTGGTGTGAATAATTTTTTCCACTCGTTCGAATAATGAAAAGCCGTCAGATTATTCGTTTAATGCCTGATTTATTGCAATAATGAAAATTAAATGCTGTATGTAACCGTTTCTAATTTTTTCGCCAGACATTCTTGATTTGCGTCTTGTCCATTGCTGATGTGTAGGCCACGTATTTTTTCTTCACGCTTTATTCTCTGTTGAGGATAATCACCCTCGAAGTTGTTTATGTAAATGTCGAGCAAAAGGAAAAAAAAACAAAGAGAAGAGAAAGCGAATCGGGTTAAACGGAGAAAAAAAAGTTTATTTTTAAACAAGAACTTCTGGAAGTGTACAGCACTCGTGAATACAAAGGTTGAATATACTTTCTTGAAAGAAGGAGGGTACAAATAGTAACAAAAAAGTGGGTAGGAGAGAGATGGTGAGACTGAGTGAAGAACATAAGAGGCTACGCTTTTGTAATGCGGTTAGCTTTTGTTAAGTGCGCAAAGGAGGGAATGTGGAAAAATGTTGCTGAAAAGCTCTCGCTGTTTTTTTATGAGTAAAGCTAAAATTTACGCGCGTCGTGTGTTCTGCTCGTCACGGATCATTATCAGCCAACTTTTTGGAGCACCATTTTTCCATCTTTTTTGCTTTCTAAGTACATATGTACATATTTTTATTTTTTTATAGCCCTCTTTAACCTTCGATTTTTTTTTTTTTTTCCAAGAAATTTAGTCTACGTGATCTGACAGACATTTTTTTGCGAATTTTGATATTTTTTTAACCAGTAGGCAGTAGGTGCCGTAGTTTATGTATGTTTAATGATGTTAAACGTGCAAGGGTAGAGTAACCTTGACAGAAACATCAGTATAGATACTAATTTTAGAGAAATTTTTGAAAATTCTTGGAATGAAATGCTTTTTCTACGCTTCTTTTTGATTACAATTTGGTTCGTATTGAAATTTCTGCTTTTTTCTCAAAAGAATTTATTATTAGATTAAGTATGAACGTATGGTATGCCTAGAAATGAAGTAAGAAGTACTTGATAACTGAGGTTTTTATTCTTATTGAAAAAAGTAAATTAATAAATATGTAAAATAAGATGTTAAAGTAGATGTGAAAAGACGTGTGAAAAGAGAGTTTTTGCAAATAATTATTAATCATTTGAATTATGAATTTGTTTTTATAACTTTTTCGTTCAATTGAGCAGGTATTCTTCGAGTTTCAAAGGATATGGTAAGTTCGTATTGTGGCCAATGTGACTGAAACTTCGAATGATACATAGGTTAAATACTTTGAACGCTGATAAATAATTTTATATTTGCATCAGAAAGGTAAAGTTTATGTTTCCTGAGACACCTTGTATATGCTGGCTGAAAAAGAATTACAAAATCAGAGTATGAATTTGAATAAAATATTTTTTGATATTATCTATAAATATTTATTTACTTGTTTAACCAGTATATTTGTTGTTTTTCTGTGAATAAAGAAATGAAATTTTTATTACACCGGACTATTTTGTTTTGTTTTTTGCGTACACTGATTCTTATCGTATTTTATTGAAATTCGGTGAAGAAGAGGAATGAGGATAAATATGATATGAAATAATGCAGTACATTCGCCATTTATAGTCCAGTTCCTTGCTATTAATATAATAAGGCTAGATTAAAATGAAAAAATGTCTAAATTGAATTTATTTTGTTGTACTACGAGTGGGCGATCAAAAAAAAAGTTAATCTGTACTCTCCACTTTAAGTGAATTGGGTAATTGAATTATAATTTGTAGGTAGGTCAATTGGAAGTCGGTTCTATCAATCGGTGAAGCTGAAAAATGTTCCAACCGTAAATGTAAGGTTGGCAATATTAAGTTTTAAGAATTCTCTGCTAATTATAGTAGCATAGTTCAGGACTTCAGGTAGAGAAAATATCAATAAGAAAAAAATGAATTCATTCATTATCTTAAGTGAATTGATAAAATTTAAGGGGGAAAGATAATAAAAATCCAGATTTTTTTCTTTTCTGAAGTTGAAAAGAAAAATCTTGTATAAATTTTTTTCCAAAAAGGAATAACGCTTGATGATGGTATTGGGTACACCTCCAAATTAAACACTATCGCCAAAAGGAAAAATCGAACACTACTTGAAAGAGTAAGGGCAATACTTTATGGTGCAAAATTAGATTTTAAATTATGGTCCACAATTGTATTAGTAGCGACGCACATTTTAAACAGAAGTCCCACCTGCATCAATCAGGGAAATATGACCCCATATGAAAAACTTTATGATACTAAACCTGACATTTCACATCTTGTTGTTTTGGTGCCATTGCTTACAAGTACATTCTGGCAGAGCAATGTTTGCAAGTAGCAACCAAAGCAAAGAAGAAAGATGAGGAGCACTTAGATCTCAAATTTTTACCCCAATTACTTAAAACCAATATGAGTAGGTTTTACTAATGTTGGATACCAAGTTCTAGATCCAATGAAAATGTGCTCTTATAAATCCGGTGACATTGAATTTGATGAAATGAAAACATTGTGTGACTTTCCTGATAAGCCAGAAACTGTTCAAGTTAAACTTCTTCTTGAAGAAACTGAGGGAATATATTGGGTTAATGTTCTAAAAAATACCTCAGTTTGCCATTACCAATTCTTAGAAAACTGTATGCCAGTAGTCTTCAGCAACATCTTTGATAATCCTTTCAAGGATGAGTGGCGCAAGGTTGTTAATGATGATTTCCAATCTATCTCAGATCTTGAAGTCTGTAAAGTTGTGGATCAACCTGGTAATGTTGAATCAGTTGACGCTACTTGGATTTTTATGACTAAAGCTAATGAAAACAGTATTATGTGCTCAAAGGCAAAATTAGTTGCAAAAGGTTTTATGCATAGATCAGAATACACTATTACTGAAACATATGCCCCTGTAGTTCATTTATGGTTGATTCAATGGCTTCTTTCCATCACTAACATACTGAATTTGTGGTTAGTGCAGTATGATTCAAGACTGCTCACTTGAATTCTCAAATCAAGAACAACATCTATCTTAATATTCATCTTGGTTGCAATGTCAATGAAACAAAACTTCTGAAATTATAAAAATCTAGATATGGTTTGAAAACCTCAGATAATGCAAAAAAAAATCATGTGAGGTCCTTGAGGTGGACCATTGACATAGCTCTCATCTATTGTTCAAATTCTGATGGTATTTCTGCCTATGTTGACTCATCCTACACACCTGACATCGGCAATGAACCTGTAAACATTTCAGAATTAGAAAAAGACAAGTTAATAACCAGATATCTTATTAAGATGTAAGACGATTTAGTTAATTGGGGCATTTGTAGACAAAATATACATGCATCATCCATTGCTGCTGAATTAATTGCAATACATGATGCCTTCAAAGATATTGAAGTAGCATGGCTTCTTAATCGTGTATTTTTCAAATCTATACTACAGTCCGTGTATTCAAAGATAACATTTCTGTTATCCATATTATCTCTGGAACTGGCCAAAAATGTCTTTGTGCATTAATGATTAAGTGCTACTGATTAGCCCTAGCACATTAGGATAAAATCTTTGAATTTGAACAAATAACAACAGAAGATCAATTAGCTGATTTACTTACCAAAGCTTTATCCAGTAAACAGCACATTCTACTAACTAACAACTCCTTGAATCTTCGTATCTTGATCCATAATCATTTCTCTCAAATCCAAAACTCAATTTACAACCAGAAACAACAAATTAATTTTCATTAATTGCATGTTTTAATCATTATAATTATAGTAATACTATATGTTTACATAAACGCAACCTATTCTTCACTTTCGTTGATCTTGTTTTTCCATTCATTTCAAAGATCTGAAACATTAATACGCATATAATTGTTAATTTATTATGCATACAATGTTAATCATGAATTATATATGTACTTACCATAATTTTCAACAATTTCTCCATTTTAGTTACTATTTAATATATTTTTACCATTTTTTTGCACTTTATATTTTTCAATTTTCATAAATTTTGCACTTATTCACAATTGATTATTTATTTTTCTGTAACAATGTTACCTTCTTTTTGAAACACTAATATGTGATGTATATATCAGTAACCTGTTATCTCTCACAGTTTTGCTTTGTTCAAAGGATTGTAGGGGGTGTTGAGACTAGCAATCTTCTTCCCTTACATCCTGCAAACACTAAACATTACTCATACAATACATTTTTCACATTTATACTTGTGGCTACACTGTTATCTGTTTTGCTTCTCATTTGTTCATCTCCATACATCTTTGTACTCTTCATAAAATTCATACTCTGTACTTTATGTATATGATCTGCTGTTTGAAACTTAACTTTGTAAACATCTTTATTATTTTCTTCAATAATCATGAACATCCGATCTACAACAACCTCTATAAAAAATTGCAAAATAATATCGATAGTGATCTATATTTATATCGATAGCTATCGATATATCATTATTTCATTGTTGGTTTCAGATTGAGAAACTACAAAAAACTGTCAATAGGTAGTTATCCATATTTTAAAAAACCATTTTCCAGAGATTTTTTGTTTTCAGTTTGCTCAAGAACTACTAAACCAATGAGCGCCAAATTTCTTTCAGACTGGCTTCCATACAATAGCTTTTTTTCTGTAAAAATTTCAGCCCTGTGAACACAAAATTTTTTCCAGAAATTATTTTTCAGTTTTCTCAGAAACTACTAATTAATAGGCATCATCCCCACCTCTAACCCTTCCATGAGGTCAATTTTATTACCACGTTTGCTAGAAAATTGGGTAATAAGGTGACATTATTTACAAAAATTTCACTCCTGCTATGCATTCCACAAAAATCCATTTTTTTCAATCCGTATTGCCAGTTTATAAAGTTCCATAGATGAAAAGTACCTTATCAAACTCAGCATTTCAATAAAAATTGTGTAATTGAATAACACATTTCTGTCTGTAGTTTGATTTGTGAATAATTATCACAAATTTTTGGTACAATATGGCTTATTCAGTTTAGTCTTTGGTTTAATCATTACTATTAATTTTTTTTCATCATCATTACTCATCCATCACCACTTGATATAAATTTAACATTTAATTTGAGATTTAAAAACTTCATCTAAACATGCTCACTCCTGATCCTTTCTATAAGCCTAATATGTTCTAATATCAGTTTCCTAGAGGACTTCACACCTCCTAACAATATTATATTTGTTGCTAAACTCAGACCATTTCCTAATATACTTTTGTAACAATTGTTTATACATCAATATATCAGGAAACATTGGCCCCCTTGTCATGCATTAATTCTTTTTTATATGAAATTTAAACATTTAAATAAACATCAAACATAATCTAGATCAGCTATCTTGTAAAATTCTACAAAACATTGCTGCCATTTATATTCATTTCTCAAAATTCTCATCCACTTATACACAACTTTGTCTGAAATCATTCAGTTTAATCATTTATCTACATTAAATACTAAATTTCTTATATTGATAACTTAAGTTATTTATTTTAATTACAGAATTTTTTTATACCTATGTAAAATATTATTTAAAAAAAAATAATAATTTAATGATGCAAATATTCGCATACACGGTACTCCTAGTGTGTGTATATATATATATATATATATATATATACACACACATAAGAAAAATTTAGGTCAAAATAAAAAAATGGTACCAGTTGTTTTCTTTTCTCATGAAACGGATAATTTTTATCATCCCCACCTCTAACCTTTTTATGAGATCAAAATTCTCAGTTTGCAAACAAATTGGGTAATAAAGTGAATAACTAATTCAAAGAATTACGGTATGCTGTATAGGTATGCTCCCAAGTTTGAAGGGTCATAGGCTATGTAAAAGACATCATAAATTTTTGTAGGAGGGTGAAAATGTAACTTTCGTTCTTAAGTAGGTTTTCTTTAGAAAATCTACTTATTACACTTAGTGCGGTATTACCCTCATGGTAGGGGTTGGGTACATTTTTCATTTCAAGACCTCAGGAAAATTTTAGCACCAGTAACTCAAATTCATGTATATATATATTTTTTTTGTTACATTATAATAAGATAGTAAGATTTCAGGGGAGTGTTGGACATAGTCCATGTAACTCTCACTATCTTATTCATCATAGGTAACACTGCTTGTACATTTTATACATTCTTATTTGTTCTGTTGTTGTACAATGATTCAATCATAACATACCATTCATGCATATGAACTTACAGACAATTATTGTGACCATTAAAATTCATAATTTTCTTTTCTCAAAAACCTACTTTTTCTATCAAGGCTTGTTGCGTTTTTTTTTTTTTTTTTTTTTTTTTTTTAATATTTTGAGATGACGTAGTTACTAAGATTAAAAGTACCTATAAGAAGTAAAAAATATTGCATTGTTAAAATACGACAGGGCTATTCATAAATGAATCAAATTAATGATATCGATTGAAAATGATCAGACCTCCTACCTGAGTTTTCTAACCCCAAGTCCGTTGTTTTGGGCACTTTTTGAGACTCCTGAGTCAACTATAGGGAGGAAAATGTAGCTAAAAATGAATCCGAAAACTGCTGTACTCCATACTAAAAGCCGGAAGAAAACTTTTTTTATTATTAAGGGTGAATGTTTATAAGCTTAATTAAATTTATATTACTCTTATTCCTCGATGTTTATAAGGAAGGACATGTTTTTTAGTACTTTTCGACTAGTTCTGCTTCGTTTACTCGGTTCCTGTCGCCTAATGTGTGCTTAAACATGGCGGTGCATAAATCACTGTTGGAACGAGTTGGTTTTAAATTAATAATGACAATAATGTGCGAATAGCTGTCGTTTTTATTATTCGGGTTGCCTCTTTCTCTGGTTTAGTTCCAAAAAAATAGTTAGACTTAAATAGGACTGATTCTCGTGGAGGCTTTTAAATTTGTTCATTTTTGGAAACATGTTTGGAAGTTTCGGATTTTTTTTTTATTATTTTCGTCCGTTGCAATTCGGTTTTAGTATTAATGTCTTAAATGATTTTTTTGCTGAAGGTTGGAAAGAAAAAGTTGAGAACAAAATCAAAAAAATTTATTTTATTTTTTTCGAATAGAATTTAATTAATTAATTTGCTTTACTTAAATTGAATGTAAAAATGTTTTTCAATTTTTTACATAAAAAACTTCGATTGTTTTTATTCGATTTTTTTACAAGCTTTTATCCTACATATTACTGCAATTTTAAAATATACTAATACTGCACCCATCCTTCGGCTACGAAATAAATGCCTGAAGCTAAAGCTAAAAACATAAATGAAAGCTTATCTGAATTTGTTTTCATTCTCTCAAGAAATTTTTATTTTCCTCTTTCACATAACTCTGTTGTAACCTGATTAAAAAGTGATACAAAATTAATAAGTTAGTGAATTGTAAATATGTTTTTTATTCAGGCATAATTTTTAGTTTCACTGTGAGCTAATGACTATTGGTGATCAAAATTAGTCTTGTTTTTGTACTTTTTGCAAGACTAAGACCAAACAAAAATTTAAAAAACTATTCCAACAGCACACTCTAGAAAATGTAGGATTTCTTAACCAAAAAAATCTAATTATCTAAGTAAATAAATGCATTCAATTAAAAAAAATAAAAATATAGAAGTATTTGTCTGAATTCTGAGTAAATAGTTATCTGTGATACAAAAGTATAATGTAAGTGATTTTGATCGGAGTGCGATCTATCACCTATTATATACACGCGTGTCACACACTATTTTTTGCAACACCGCCTGCCCTTAAAAAACAAAAAAACATAATTTACATAAATAAATATTTTTGCTATTAACACACATATAAGTGCAAACTGTCCCACAGTTTTCGGTCAGATCTCGTGGTGTAGTGGTAAAGGTATTAGCTCACTAATTGTTTGTGATGTTAGAGGTTCAAATCACTGCATCAGAGGAAACTTAAAAAAAAAAACAAAATCAAAGAAAATGACATTGGCTTTGTTTGTTGTGTGCAGTAAACAGGACCTGTGTATAAAATGTTGTTTGCGCCAAATATGATGTATAAAGTAAAGACCGATATATAAAGTAAATATTTTATACATCTCTCTTAAATGATATTAAAATCGCCTACTTTATACATCATTAAGGTGCATTTAAAAATTAAGTTTATGAACAGGTGTTGCAAAAATTACATTTAACGAAATGGTAAGAAAATTTATAATGACGAAATTGTATTGCAAAGTTATAAAATGCGTGCATAAATTATTTAATGATTGCTTTGAAAATAAAATAATTGCAAGCCTTATTTCCACAGAACTGTTTTGTTTCATCTAGAATAATTTATTCTTCTTATCAGTTGTTGAGGATTTGTACAAATCATTTCCACGAATAAAATCTTAAGCTGACTGAAACCAAATTTTATAGGGTAAGAGAATATAATGTATTCAATATCTGTACCAAATTTTGTGAAAATTGCTTAAAAAATTATGCATTTTAGAAGCATTTGGTTGTACCGTTTCTTATTGTTTGTCAGCTGATTTGTGTTTGTATAAAAACGCATGTGAGTTTATTTTGAATCTCGCGCTAGGTGTTTAATTTTCGTGCTGTTTTATTTTCTCATTTTTTTCTTCTCTGCATCCAGGTTCGAATCCTGGAGGTGGAGGATTTATTTTTTGATTTTTATGACTGTTTTTTAATGTTTTTTATTTTTGTCTGACCTTCTGCTGTATTTTGTTGCAGGAGTTAATTAAATTTTATTTTGCTTTTTGTAATCATTTATTTTTCTATGGTTTGGGCCTTTAGTGTTTTTATGTGAGTGAATTTCGTGTTTGTGATTTATGTTCTGGTTTTGCTTTTTGGTTTTAGTTTTGAGCTGACCTTTTTGATCTACGACTTGGGATTTGGTTTTGTTTTTTATAACTACCTTTGAGCCTTCCTCTTTTGTTAGGTTTTATGGGCATTTCTGGATTGTAGTAGTATTTTTGTACATTGTCATTGAATTTGACAATTTTTTTAGTTTTGGTTTTTGTTTTTTCAACCATTTTTTCCAAATTTGGTTTGAGTACATCGCTATGTGTTTTTTGTATTATTTCTGGCTGTGTATTTAGCTCTTTGGTGTCGATGTTTTGTTTGACAATTTCATTTATTTCCTGTAAGTTTTTGACTATGTTATTGTCAATATCTATTTTATTTTCTCAATTGATTTTTGTGATGATTTTATCTTCTGCTATTAGGAATGCAGGTTTAACACAATCTATTGAGACTTTTTTCTCTTTGTCGGCTATGAGTAGGGTGAATGTTTTTTCTGTTCTATCCACTACTTTGTAGTGTGCGGTGTAGGGTTTCTGCAAAGCCTTTTTCATTCTTTCTTCTTGTAAAAACATGTGCGTGGTTGTTGCTAAGTGTCTTGAGACATAGGTTTTGGGTTTGCCATGAGTTGCAGCTTGTTTTAGAAATTGACTTGCGTCGTCTTTTATATTTTGTACTAATGTTTCAAGGTTAATTTCTTTGGTTTCATAGAAAAAGTCCCCTGGAAAGCACAATTCCTCACCAAGTGTCAATTGGGCAGCTGAGTGGCCAGTATCTGTTTGTAAAGGCTTATCTGAGGCTTAATAAGATAGTTGGTAGCCTATCAATCCATCTTTTTGTGTTGTGTGCCATAATTGAGGCTTTTAGAGCCCTATGCTACCTTTCCACTTTTCCATTAGATTGTGGGTGGAAAGTGGTGGTGGACCAATGTTTTGCACCCAAGGTCTTTGTTAGTTTTTTTAATATTTGGCCTTCAAATTGTCAACCTTGGTCTGTAGTTATGGTTTGGGGCACACCGTATCTAGTAATCCATGTTGAATATATTTCTGTAGCCACTGTAGAGGCTGACATTTCTGTGAGTGGGATTGCTTCGGGCCAGCGAGTAGCTTGGTCTATAATAGTCAACAGATATTTGTAGCCTCGAGAAAGTGGTAATGGACCAACTATGTCTACATGAATGTGTTTGAATTTGTCAGTGTGTTTGAATTTCTCAAGTATCAATTTTGTGTGTCTACCAATTTTTGATTTTTGGAAATTTAGACAAGCACGGGCCCAGTTATTGCAATCATTTTTTATATTGGGCCATACAAATCTTGAGGTCACTAGTTTGGTCGTACTCCTAGGTCCAGTGTGTGATAAGTTGTGGACACTGTCAAACGCCATTTTTCTATATTTTAGTAAGATGTATGGTCGTTCTTGACCTTGGGACACATTACATGATAACATGGTTTTTGTGCCAGGGAGTCCTTTTTGTCTCAATTGTAAACTCCAATTTTCTGAAGATATTAGTTTTAACAATTCTTTGTCTCCTAGCTGTTCAATAGCAATTTCAGCATAGGGTAACTGAGATGGCGCTGAGATAGATTCTATTTGGCTTAAAGCATCAGCAGGTGTATTTAATTCTCCTTTTATATATCTGATGTCTTTTGTAAATTGGCCTATGAATTCTAAATGTCTCATTTGCCTTAGCAATCCATGTTCTGCTCTCTGCTGGAATGCATGTGTGATAGGTAGGTGGTCTGTATACACAGTAAAGGTTCTACCTTCAACATTATGCCTGAAGTGCTTGATAGCAGCATTTATTGCCAATAACTCTCTGTCGTACGTGCTATAATTTTTCTCAGCCTTTGATAGTTTCCTCGAGAAAAATGCTAAGGGCTGGTTTTCATCATTTTTGATTTGGTACAATGTTGCACCAATTGCAAAGTCTGATGCATCTGTTGCTATGCATAATGGCAGACGGTCATCTGGGTGAGCTAATAATGTTGCATTAGCCAGCATGTTTTTTACTTTTTCAAATGCTGTATTGGCTTCTTCTGTCCATATGACAGGGGTTTTGTCGCGTTTTTTATTTGTTTTTATTAAATCGAATAATTTTCCTTATTTGGCTGCTGCGTTTTTTATGCAGCGTCAATAGAAATTTGTTATCCCTAGAAATCGTCTTAGTTCGGCAACTGTGTTTGGTTTGGAAAATTTTAATATTGGCTTGACCTGGACTTTTTGAGAGGCAATTCCAGCAAAAGTAATGTTGTACCCGAGAAAATCAATATTTGGTTTTGCATATTCGCATTTACCAGGATTGATTGTTAAACTGGCAGCGTGCAGACACTGTAGGACAGTTCTCACTTTTTTCTCGTATTCTTCAATGCCTCCTCTGGAACATATGCAAATATCATCTATGTATGTGTAAGCATATGGTATGTCTCTTAATACACCATTTATGAATCGCTAGAATGTTTGTACAGAATTTCTTAGTCCAAATGGCATTCGAACGTATTCAAAAAGGCCAAATGGGGTTATTAATGCTCTTGTCGTCTCCAATGGACAAGCCCCTCATTAGTTCTCGGATTTCTTCTCTAGCTGTTATGCCAAACGCTGTTCTTATTTTTTCTTTGAACCAACTGTATGAGTCCTCTGTTTCATAAGGACATTCCATGATGTCTGGACAAGCTTTTATTATTAGTGCAGGAATATTTCCACTTGAGTCAGAAACAGCTGGTCAGTTGTATAAACCAAGTTTCTACGTTTTTTGGGAGAAACTGGTAGTTGGATTCGTTTTTTAAGTGTATTTTTGGCATTGGCTTTTGTGGCTTTTGCTACTATTTCTTTCATATATTGGTTGAATAGTTCTTTTTCTACTTGTGCTTGTTTTTCAGCCAATAATCTGCATTCTTTTTTCTCTGGATTTTCGTTTTTGTTTCGAGGCATTTTATTTTTGTCGATTTTTAGCCTGATATTTTTTATTAGTTTGCCATTTCTTAGTTTTTGGAAATCCAGCTTTACCGAATTTATGACAGATTTTTATTGTAGGATTATTTTTCCTATTTAGAAGGTGTTTTTGCGTGTTCTACCAAGATTTGATAATATTTGTTGACCCATCCAGTTAGGGGCAATGTTTATTAGGTATAGGGGTTAAATTTTCCACTTCTAGTTGACTAAAAGTCGTCTAAGTCGCATCGGCTATTTCTAGCCAATGAAAAAGTCGTGTCCTAGCTGCACTTATCAGCAGAGCAATTTCTCGCTTATCAAGCATTTTCACGCCTGAAAACAACTGTAGTACAAGTCAAGGTCACCACTGTGGCTTATTTGGTGTAGGTAGATGCTACCTTCATGGGGTTCATGGAACCTTAAGGAGGAGCGGTTTACGTGTGGGCGACCAAATTATTTCTTGGTACTGGTAGCCAGCCGGTTTAATGCCTTACCATACACTAAGTGTACCTACTAACTAGGGCAATCATCCAAAGGCAATACGGTACCTTATACCAACCGCAGCCCGTATATTATCAGCGTGTACGTACTAATTACGTACTCGCTTTCCTCCATTTACCATTTACCAATAAATGTAGAAACGTATCATCTGTATGAGTGCATACAGACGATATATTTTGTTTAACGTACAATGCACTATTAGTTTGGGTTGTGGACTTTGGTCTGCGACCCATCAGTCGATGCAGGGCCAAGCCCTATAAGGAGGAGGTGAGGGAAATGTCCCCACAATGACTTATCGAATAAAAAATATGAATTGTACCAAGTTAAATCTAAATGTGGCGCGCACGTGTGTGTGTATATATATATATATGTATGTAAGTTTGTTTCCTGGTATTCCACTCGATCTAATTTGCACGTAAATAAAGTTTCGTGAACTCGTAATCAAAATCAGAGTTTATTGACATGATTAAAAACGGTAGTGAAATTAGAAAGTTCAAGATTATTATACACAAAGAAACGAACGAAGATACGACTGAATATTATCTGTCTTTCTGAAACGACGATTAACGGACGAATGAATGAATGAATGAGTTTGATAAATGAAATCGACATTTGTTACAAAGGAAATTAGTCATGTTAAGTATGGTCAAAAATGATGTCATTTAACAATAAGATGGTCGAGTCGAAAATACATAAAATGACATAACGCAAAGATAACATGGTTGGAAACGGTAAATATTAGATAGTCGAATTGTGTCGAATTACAAATGTGGGTCAAACAAAAATAAACACCACGAATACATGAAAGAACGAGAGTGGAGTGTGAGATTGTAGTTATTTGAAAAAGAAGAATGTTCTTTTTACATCCCCACACCCTGTAAATAAAAGAGATCAATAAACAACGGACGGATACAGCTTCGAAACATGGTAAAAATTCAATTCTTGCTTCTGATAGCCGGAGTCAACCTAAAAAATTGAGCTAGAGATTTGTTGTAAGATTCTATATTGTCCAGTTCTGATTTCGTCCAATTTGTTTTTATTTAGAGGATTACCATGTAAAACAAATACGAGGTCCCCTACTTTGAAATTACTTTTAACTTTATTTTTGTCAAATCTTTTCTTGTTTATATTATGGTTTTTACCTGAATTATTGAAAGGCGATTTCTCTGTCTTTTGCTAAATCAGTTACGTTATCTCCAAATTTGGAAATTACTTTAATTTTTACATTGTTCATTAAATAGTTCGGAGAATATTTAGTGTCAGAGTGTATGGTGTCATTATATTCATTTACGCATTCTTTTAATAAGAGGGACCAAGATTTCTTTTTATTTTTAATATTCTCGTTTACTTTACATCATAGCCTGTTGACTAAGGTCTGATTAAGTCTCTCATTAAGTCCATTGGAAGATGGACAATCTACTGCCGTAAAAATCAGGTTTATATTGTTTTGATTAGTAAAATCTTTAAATTCTTTAGAGTTCAGACCTCCATATTGGTCGGCTAGTAGATTTGAAATTTTTTTTCCTTTTTTGAGAGCTATTTTCAATAAAGTTATAAAATCTTTAGAATTTTGGGTTTTGGAGGTCAGTGTGAAGGCAAAACGAGTAAAGTGATCAACTAATAGATGACAGTATCTATCTTCTGAATTATTTTTGGCAAAACCTCCTATCGTATCTATGGACATGTATTCAAAAGGTTCCTTAGCTGGTCCAAGGTGAGAAAGATGTCCGAATTTCATAGGTATTTGACTTTTGTTCTTGATACAGACGGTGCAATTTTGGCAGAAGTTTGTTATGAGTTTATTAAAATTTTCATTATAAAAAAGGGGAAATAAAGTTAACCAAATTTGGTTGGACCCTATGTGTCCATATTGTAAATGTGTTTTTTTTATTATGTTTTTTGCGAAATTGTCCGAAATTATAATTTTTTCTTTTGCTTTTTTGTGTTTTGAAAACATTACATTGTCTTTTATTATTACGTTATTGTCTTTGAGTTTTTTAAAATCGTTAAGTGCCGTTTTTTGATCTTCTATTATTTCTTTTATTTCTATGAGATTGACAACTCTGAGTTCGGAAGAGGCCTCAAAATGATCCAAAACAGGATCGCGAGATAAACAATCCGCTTCATTATTTGTTTCTCCCAGCACGTATTCTATTTCAAAATTAAATTGGGACAGTTGAAGCATTAATTCTCTAAGTTCATCATCGAATTTCATGTTAATTTTTAAATTTTCTAAGGGCTTATGGTCAGAATAAACTTTGAACTTCAGTCCCAATAGTCGATGTCTCCAGTACATAAGGGCTTCTTTTTTGGCCAAACATTCTAGAAAAACTGCTTTTTTTTTCTGGGCCTCATTAAGTTTTTTCAAAAAGAAAGCAGTTGGTTTGATAGAGCCGTCATCTTGTTTCTGTTTCAAAATTGCATCTATTCCTTCCAGACTGGCATCAGTTTGTACAATTGTTTCCCTATTTGGATTAAATATCGCAAGGCACGGTTCATAACATAATAAATCTTTGATTTTTTTGAAACTTTCCTCGCATTTATCGCTCCATATAAAAGGTGTGTTTTTCTTTAATAGATTGTGTAAAGGGGCCAAAATTATTGATGAGTTTGGTAAATATGAACGATAAAAATTTACTTTACCGAGAAATTGTCTTACATTTTTCTGATTTTTTGGGGTTGGGAAGTCCCGAACTGGTAATATATTATCAAAAATGGGATGAACAGCATTATTTTGAATATAGTGACCTAGATATTTTACTTTATTGTGTGCGAGGTCACATTTGGTCAGATTAAGTCTGAACCCTTCTTCGTAAATAGATGTAAAAAGTTTTTTTAATTGTTCTATGTGATCCTCGAATGTTTTTGAAAAAATTAAAATATCATCTATGTAATTCACACAAAAATCATCTAGGTCTTTTCTTTTTAATATGTTTCTTAAAATTCTTTGAAAAATTGCGGGGCTAGTCTTTAATCCAAAAGGCATGTTTTTCCAATTGTAATGCCCAGTCTGTGTCACAAAGGCTGTCTTGTATCTGTCTTTCTTTCTTATGGGAATGGACCAGAAGGCACTATTGATATCGAGAACTGAAAACCATTTACAATCTCTAGCTTTAACAATTAAATCCTCAATATGGGGAAATGGTTGACTCTCGGGAACAATTATTTTATTTAATGCTGAGTAGTCGACGCACATTCTATTTTTTACTTTCACACCTTCAGCATTTTTTTTGTAAGCCAAAGTCACAGGAGTAGCAAAGGGTAAGGTCAACTCCTCAATCCTGTCAGCTGCAAGAAGCTTCAAAATTTGGCTCTCTATCTCTCTTTGGTCGATGATATTGCATCGATATGGTTTGCGAGATACATACTTATGTTCGGTTAACTTAATTATAGCACAATAGTCCGTGTCTTTACCGACGTTGTATTTACTCTTTGCAAAAACATAATCATAATCTTGAATGACCTTTCTTAATTTCTTTCTTTTTGTCATCTAAATGTTCTAAATTTAACTCTGTCTTGGAAATTTTTACGTTACAGTTTTCTAATTTAATATTTTTGTCACAAAAAATTTTAGTATTATCTTTTTGTTTCTGAAAAATTTTTAACTTTTTGTCTTGGCAAAGGCTAAATTCTCGAATTAGGTCTAAACCTATTAAAAAATCGTAATTAAATTCCTTTTCATGAAGAACGAAAATGTAAACTTCTTTACTTTGTGAAAAAATTTTAAACTTTATTTTGGCTATTCTGAAAACTTTCCCATACCCGCTGATCATCCGAAAAGATTTATTAACAAATTTAAAAGCCTTAACTTTCATAGAATTGATGAGGTTTCTATTGATTATAGAAATATTCGAACCTGAATCATAAATTCCTTTACAAAAAATGCTATCGTTAAGGCATAAATTTATTTTAATCAGGGGGGGGGTGATTTAGTTTTTTGTTTCATCATCGGATACAGAGTTTTCAATTTCTAATTTACTAATTGTTTTTTTATTATTTGGCTCATCTTTAAACCAACAGAGAGCCTTTGGGTGGTACCTTTCAGAAAAGCCTCTTTTTTCACAATTAGTGCATGGTTTCTTTTCTGCACCGCTTGATTTTCTCTCATGTTGGTTATTATTATTATTTTTTTTGTTTATAATTTCGAAATTATTTGTATTAAAAGTTTTATTTTTATTTAAAAAGGTTATATTTTTATTATTTTGGTCATTATTTTTGTCTTCGGTCTCAAATTTTTTTAGTTTGTCATGCAAAATCCGAAGAGACGTGACGACATTTTTTTAAAAAAAATTTTGGATATGGACAGGAAGTTCCAAAATAATTAAATCTAATATCACGAGGTCAGGCAAATTCCTGTCTAATTCTAACAAAAGTTTTTCTTTTTTAACAACAAATTCTATATACGAACCACTCATATATCTATAATTGTAGGCGTACCATATTGGTTTCCAGGAAGAGTCTGCAAAAGTGGCTATCAGATCTGCTCTCCAGTCGGACCATGCAGTGTTTAGTCCATGTTTCTTCTGGTTAATGGTGAACCAATCTGCCATCGATGTTTCTAAACAGCTTTTGAAGACTTCAATTTGTTTCTGCCCATCTAACTTGAACCGCTGTGATTCTCTTTCAAAGGCATCACAATAAGCGATGACGTTTTTGTTTTTGGGTGAAAATTTTTCTATGAGGAAGTGCTTCATGATGCTGGTCACTGACTCATCCTTGTCTTTCTTTGAGGTGGTCATGGGTTGATCGGCATCCTCTTTCAGTTTGGCTTGGTCGGAGAGTGAGAATTCTGGGAGCAGGTAGTCCTTGAATACAAAGTTCTCGTCGCTGTTGAGGTACAGTTTGGCCATGTCAGGAAGGATGGAGACATTGATTGTCCTGTATTGTCCCCTTGAACGTAGGACCAATGCAGCGCTCTTCGGAGGACCCAAGGCCATAAGTTATTTATGGAGTGTGGCCTTTTGTAGTTCTTCGGGAAAGGCGAACCATATTCCATCTCCAAACAGTTGTATTTTTTTTAGATTCACTGTGGTTGTTTTGTCGGTACCCTCAGCCATTATTAACAAGTATTTTGGTCAAAGCCATCGTGAAAAAAAGAAAAATTTTGGATATTAAAAATAATTTTCTAATTTGTAAGTTCGTTTCCGGGTATTCCACTCGATCTAATTTGCACGTAAATAAAGTTTCGTGAACTCGTAATCAAAATCAGAGTTTATTGACAGTGAAATTAGAAAATTCAAGATTATTATACACAAAGAAACGAACAAAGATACGACTGAATATTATCTGTCTTTCTGAAACGACGATTAACGGACGAATGAATGAATGAATGAGTTTGATAAATGAAATTGACATTTGTTACAAAGGAAATTAGTCATGTTAAGTATGGTCAAAAATGATGTCATTTAACAATAAGATGGTCGAGTTGAAAATACATGAAATGACATAACGCAAAGATAACATGGTTGGAAACGGTAAATATTAGATAGTCGAATTGTGTCGAATTACAAATGTGGGTCAAACAAAAATAAACACCACGAATACATGAAAGAACGAGAGTGGAGTGTGAGATTGTAGTTATTTGAAAAAGAAGAATGTTCTTTTTACATGTATATATGTTATATTAGTGTATATATATATATTTATATATATATATATATGTGTGTGTGTGTGTGTTATAGTTAATGTGTGTAATTGGTGATTTTATATAAAAACCAGATATAACATAGAATTACCAATAATTATAGAATAACCTGTGATTATATACATTTACCAAAGATCCTTGGTTATTGTATGAAATAATATATAAAAAATGAATTTTGAGACACTGATATAAAATTGATGTAAACTCTGCATTTTCATATTTATTGGCACAAGAAAGACTGGAATGGTATTTTGAGGTACACAAATAGCCTTTAGTTTTGCAGGAACATCTATTTGTGCGGCACTCTGTCTTGCACATACAACACCTAAATCTCTGTCCTCCAGTAATTAATGAACTATTTGCACACTCGCTTAGAGATGTTTCTTTATTTGGATATGAGTGGCAACCAATAGTTTCAAATGTTTCCTGAAGTCATGAGACGATAAACAAACCTACTCCTAAAGTTGAGTCTTAATACCAGATCAATTTCATTTTATAGATTTTCTTCAAAACCCTTCCTAAAAATAGGCATGGACAAACTGAAAAATGTTTGCAATCTTGCTACTCAAATAATTTTTAGTATTTGATGTTGAATTTGTATCTCTCCTATTTTGGAAAAACTAAAATTTATTAAAAATATTGTAATCAAGTCCGAGACCAAGACCTTACTGACTGGACCTACACCTTGACTAAGAGTGTTATTAACAGTACTTTTTCATGTTTACCTACCTACTGGCTAAATTGATCGATTCTGTTTTCACTACTTCAACTTTTCACTTTACAATACCTACAAAGTTTATCTCATTTTTTTGTCATATCATTGTTGCTATTGTCATTCTCAATGAACAATGTTTTGTTTTTATTCGTAATTTTATTCATGAAGAATATAATTTCAAATTGTTATGTTTAACTGTTAATTTCAATTATTTCAAGCCAGATAACTATGCCAGTTAAATTAATAATGCTGTAAATGATTATTTCGTTTCGTTTTTTATGCTGTGAAATACTATTGTTGTTCAAATGGAAAGTTTGTTTTTCTGCTTATATCAAGGTAAGTAAAAAGTTTGTTTTTTCTCTAATACTAATGATAAAAAATTTGTTTTTTTTTTGTCATGTTAAATTTGTTTTTTGATTTGATATTGTTCAACTAATTTGTTCGTTTTGAAGATTCATCTTCTAATTTAGTGTGATCTTGAAGAAAATGGATGCCCTGAAGAAGAAGAGAGGACTGAACAGACTTACACTTAGTAGAGCTAAGGACCAATTATCTACTCTCTGCAGGTTTCAAACACTTGACATCGAGACCCTAACCGAACTAGAAGCTGCCATCTCTAATTTTTTGAGTGATGAAAAAGCAGTTTGAAGATGTGACGGAGGAATGCCTGATGTCAATGGATGATAAAGCAGATAATTACAGCAACACAGAAACAAATTTTTTGAAAGACCTCGATGAAATAAATATGGGTCTTTTTCAATATGAAGGTAAGATCAAGGCATTTCATTAAACGTTAGTTACTCAACAATCTCTGAATCTTTAGTACTTTCCAATTCATTGCTCGAAAGTTTTATTGGTTCTAATCACACCAATGGTTGTCAAATTTGTTTGAATCATATTCAAGTACCTAAGTTCGATGGGGATATTTTAAAATTCATGAATTTCAAAAGTTTGTTTGAGAACTTGATCCATGAAAATAATGAGTTTTCCGATGTACAAAAATTGTATTATTTGAAGGAAGCACTTGTAGGTGATGCTCAAGATGTTATACGTGATTTTGGACTAACAGAAAGGGCATATTTGGAAGCTTGGGAATGTTTAAACAAGTACTACGATAATCGTTGCAAAGTAGTTTGCACATTATTTAGAAATTTTTGTGATCTCAATTTGATCAAGCATGACTATAATATTCGATTTCTGCTTGACGAAGTCCATATCTTTCTACGTGGGCTCAAAGCAAATGAAGAAAACATCGACCCCACTTTTTCTCATTATATCGTTTACTGTGTTTCGTGCTGACATGACCCACAGACCTCTCAAGAATGGGAAATTTTGTATAAATTGTCAAAAACCTGTCCCACCTATGATGAACTGCATGAATTCCTACAATGCCGTAGTTTCACTTTAGAAGATTCATCAAATGACGCTTATCCAAATTCAAACAGTTAAAAGGCATCATCTTTCACAAAGGGGGAGAAGAAAACCCTAATTGTAAATTCTAATTCAAAAATTCCTTGCACATTGTGTTTGGAAAACCATTACCTTAATCAGTGCAAGCAGTTTGTCAAGAAAACAGTTGATCAACATTTTCAATTTGCAAAGGCCAATCGATTGTGTTTAAAATGTTTTCACTCAGCTCATCGTGTAGGGCAAAGCACTTGTCCTGCCTGTTCCAAATGTTCAGGAAACCATCATGTGTTACTGCACTGGGAGCCAATTTCAAAGTCAGTTTCTTCTCAATCAACAACAGTGTCAAATATTCCAGATAATTTGAGTACAGTGACAATGTTAGCAACTAACGCATCAAAATCATCTTTAAAACTGTTTCAATCTGCAATCGGGTATGTGAATGTGAATTCTTGCAAAGTCAAGGCTCGCATATTATTCGATTCCTGTTCAGAAGGTGAAATGATCTCCAAAAAATTTGTTCGCAACAATAAACTTCGCATTTGAAAATCAGTTTCTAATGTTGATGGAATTACTGACACTGCTATTGAATCAAATTGGTCAGTATATATCTCTATATCTTCAAGGTATAATGATTTCACTATTTCATTTGATGCTGATTTATTGCCTCGTATACCATGTCGCGTTGATCGAAAGAAAATTGAACTTCCCAAGTCCATGTTTCCTGACCTCGAGCTAGCTGATACTGATGTCAGCTCTGATGAAGTTGATATTTTACTCAGTGTCGAATATGTCAATTGTTGTCTATTAGGAAAAAGAAAATTCGTTAATGGAATCTACGTCAAAAAATCACAATTTGGTTGGGTAGCGTCTGGAGCTTTCAAAATGAAATTCAGCACAAACCCTCATTGTTGCAGTTTAGTTGTAAATATCAAATCACAACTGAAAAAATTTTGGAAAGTTGAAGAAATTGAGCTCAATTATCCCATCAGTTCTGAACATGAATTATGTGAAAGACACTTCGCAAAGAATACTCGTTGTTGAAAAACTGGTTGATTTGATGTAGCACTACCATTTTAACTTGACAAATGTGATGTTGTTAATGTATACTATCAGGCACTTTGCATTTTAAAACATTGTGAAAATCATCCAATTGAAGTTCGTAAGTCATATTCCAAGTTTATGAGTGAGTATCGAGAAATTGAACATATGGAACTAGTACCAGAAAATGAGCGAGATATCACTTTTGTATATTATATTCCTCATCACTGTGTTATTTGACCAGAAAGAGTAACAACCAAACTTCGTGTCGTATTCAATGCATCAGTGAGAAATAAAACTGGTTGTTCATTAAATGAAGCATTAATGGTTGGCCCTATACTTCAACCTGAATTATTCGATATTCTGTTACGCTTTTGTGGTTTTGCTATTGCTTTCAATGCTGATTTAGCAAAAATGTATCGACAAGTCAGTATCAAAAAGGAAGATCATGACATGCAACAAATACTCTGGCGTGATAATCCAAGGGATCGTGTTGATATCTATCGACTTAAAACTGTGACGTATGGAACAGCATCTGCATCGTATATTGCCACCAAATGCCTAAAATAACTAGCAGATTCAATTTGTGAATCCCTTCCAGCAGTGGCAAAATCAATCAAATCGGATTTCTACGTAGATGATCTCACGACTGAAGAAGACACTGTGGAAGAAGCAATTGAAAAAAAGGAAATAATTCACAAAACCCTTGCTGATGCCTGTTTTCCATTGCTAAAATATACTCCAAATTCTGCTGAGCTGTTGAATGTTATCAACAACAACTTGACAGACAATATGAAAACTCTAGAGTTCAACCATAATGAATCAGTTTTGATACTTGGTTTAGAATGGTTACCTACTGAAGACTCAATCAGAGTCAAAATCAATCAAGAGGCATTAAAAATTGAATAGCTAACTCGAAGAAATATATTGTCATTAATTTCTCATGTATTCGACCCACTAGGCCTCCCTTCTCCATTCACTATTTGAGGAAAAATCTTGATGCAAGATTTATGGTTATGTTTAACTGTTAATTTCAATTATTTATAGCAAATAAGTATTAAAAATTAAAACTAGATCAAGACTTTCAAGGTATGGGTCCGAGTCTTGGTCTTTTTTTGTTCTCAATATCTCTAAGATACCTATGTAGGTATAATGAGTTTTTTCTGAAATGATTTTAGTATTTTGGTGTACCTTTGCCATATTCTCTGTATGTGATTATTTAAGGTAATTGAATTATCTGCGAACATTTGATGACAATTTCCTATGAACTAGATAGTGTCATCGCAAATGCAATTAGTGAAAAATAAATGAATGAGTTTCGAGTTTGATCGAATATTTTTGCCCAGTCTTGTTCTTGTAGATTCATATAATGTTTGGAACTTGTCATACTGGACCAAATTTTATTAAAATGTGAAATATTTAAGAATCCATTAACAATAATATTCAACTCGATGTGTATCATTCGTCGTCACCATGACGAAATTATTTTAGCATTTCAAACGTCAACGTCTTCCAGATAAGTTTTCTCCCAGACACCCTCTTTCTTTTTTAATGTATTCTCTTAAAGATCGTTGTTAAGTTACACAAGATCGTAAAAATTTAAGCAACTCTCGATAAAAACTTTGCTGCGTTGATAATTAACATTCGCAGAGTTTTAACGCCTGCCGAAAATAAGAAAAAGTCTTACATCTTCTAAAATGTTTCGCAACGGTGGTGGCTTTGCCATGAATGGGGAATTTAATAATAAAACCCTCTGTAATTTTCCAAAGCCTGTTGGAATTCAACAAGATTTTTGTAAAGTCGTTGTATACGTCAGAACAAGAAATATTTGCTTATTAGATGATTGATTTCGTATTCTGCTGAAATGCCATAATTTTACTAAGGAAAGTTTCCGAGGCCATAAATTTGTGCGTTTTCACATGTATGGGGCAGACATTGTCTATTTAACTATATGAAGTTGTTCTTATGACATTCACAAAACGATGAGGAATGTAGCCAGTTTTTCGCTACATTACTTATTTTTTAAATGAAAAATTTATTTTGAAAAAGAGTCTAATAAGCATTTTGTCAAAATGAAATGAATATACGACTTCCAAATCCTTAAAACAATTGAGTATGATTTTTACGTCAGGAAAATTAATTTAGGTGATTAGATACAACCACACTAATTTTTACTAAATGATCTATATTTTTTTTGAATTAGTCACATGAATCAATTCGAACGTACTGACGCCTGAGAGTCGAGCCTTTGAGTTCTACCAAAGACATATAGCTTAAGATATTTCAAATTCCCTATACATGCTGTGGTACAAAAATACGTCAAAGATGAAAACAGATCTATCCGAGTTTTACATTCTGCGCATCTAAAGTTGCCCACATTTCATAAAATTTATCATTAAATTGTTTGGGGATATCTATTTTCATGTTACTAGAACTTGCAAGAAGCATATGAAATAAATATCCTGCTCTGAAACCTTTCATTTTCGACGTATTTTTGATCAGCTTGTTGGGGATCTCTTTAGCTGTGATTCTCCGAGTTCTACGACAATGGCGTAGCCATGAAGGTCCTTGGAAAGTAGTGTCTAATTAGCATTTTAGGATATTTTCCTTTGGAAAATAAAACTATTGCATTTAGTGAAATGGTGGGATCTGAGCGTGAGACTTGAGGAAAACCGCTGATCCTGAATCGTGGATCACAAATATATAGGCCACTCAAATTCTGTACAGTATTATATATACATTTATATTCCGTTTTTTTATTCCTACTGTACAGGTCGCAATTTTTGTCCGATAATCGCGAAATTTAATACAAAACTTTGTACTAAACTAAGGACCAAACCCATTGATTTTGGTGTGGATTGTTGGGACAGTACTTCCCGTTACACCATTTTTGTTTTTATTTTGACTATAAAATGCTCAATTTTACACAAATAACCACGAAATTTGAAACAAATATTTATTCTAATTTACTGTAGCATGCTACAAATTTAGGTGCGGATCGACTGGATGGTACTTCCAGTAAAGTTTTTTTCCTCTTTTTTTTTTCTTCTAATTTGCATGAATATTTCTTTTTCAAAAATTATCCACATGTTCATGTTTTCTTTTTTTCTTATTCTATAACTTCGTTGTACTTATTTGACTTTATTTCAAATTATATGATTATTTACCATATAATGCTTTTAAATTTCCCACTAACAAATTTCATACAATCATAACATTCCATTTACCCATATGAACTTACAGACAGTTAATGTGACCATCAAAATTCATAATTCTTTTTTCTTGAAAACCTACTTTTTCTACCGAGGCTTGCTGTTATAGAGTTTTTTATATTTTAAAACTATATTGTGTACGTCTTTGTTATGTCTTTTGCCTAGAATTGAAAGAGACTTAACAAAATGAATGTGAACAATTATAGTTATCTTGTTTATTACTTTACTTGGAGGCCACATAGACTCTCTAAAAGACATTAATTATCACAGGTATTGACTATTAATAACTTTAGTCATATAAAACACAATGTGTGAATCACAACACTATTAGTTTCGCTTCAGTTTAAACATAAAACAATTATACTTAATATTCTACACTCAATAACTGAAACTTAAGTTTTATCGTCTCCTCTAGGATGGAATCCTTAACTATTAGAGCTTGACTGCTCGTGGACCTTCTGTGTGATGAAAGGTTGATGTACCAGTCATCAAAACAGGTAGAAAAGTAAGTGAAGTACTGGTTAAAAAGGAAACACCAGGTCACTTCAATTTTGTGGTGAAACATTTACCTGGCCAGAAGTATCTAATTGTACATGTACAGTATTGGACTAATGAATTCGGTAACTGCTTTTTTTAACATATTCACCTTGCGCCGTTATGTAGGGCACAGAGGTAATAGTAAATATTCCACTTATGGATTATTTGGCCGTTAATTGTTTCGTTATATTTAAATAGACGATGTCTTCCTAAATACGACGAAACATTCCTTGATTTTATTTGAAATTATATGATTATTTATCATGCTTTATCATCTTAATTAATTTTTCATTTCAAGGAATAATGCTTTTAAATTTCAATTGTCTAATATTTCGTCATCAGCTAACAAATTGCATACTATCATAACATATCATTTACGCATACGAATTTACAGACAACTAATGTGACCATCAAAATTCATAATTATTTTTTCTCAAAACCTACTTTTTTAAGCGAGGCCATCTGCGCTAGAGTTTTTTTTCATATGCTCTTATTTTTTTCATGTGCTCTTATAATATTGTATGCTTTTATTTAACTCTGTTTGGGAACAAAATTTAGACGTTGTTTTTGGTTCCTAAATGTTGCGAATAGCTACCAAGTTTATCACTAGAGCATTCTAAGCGCTAGGATGACTATTGTGGGTTAGGTTACTTGTTTCTGTGTGAGTACAATAGAGTTCGCTAGTTTCACTTCACACGTTTTACCTTTGTAAAAAGTGTATTTTAAAAAATACATTTTTAACTTATTATTTTTTTTGTCTCCAGACGAAGAAGCCATTCAATTACATGTGACTTTTGAGTTTTCTCCTCAATAGTTTTTCGTCGCTTATGTCTGTCAGTTTCATTGTCCCTCATTTGACTTGTGGGAGACTTGCTCCGATACAAAGTTGTGTGATGAGTTAAATTAGTATGAACTATACATTAGTTCTAGCTTGTATCAGTTTTATAGTATATTATGGAATTAAAAACAAATTTATTTACGGAGTTAGTGTTGACTTTCTATCTTATAATTTATTGAAAGAGGGAAGAGCCATAGTCACATCATACTATTCTTGTTATTGTTAGCTAAATATTTTTAATTTTTAAGTAGGTTTTCTATTGAAGATATATTTATTAACCTTGGTGTCATGGAACAACTTGGTGGTGGGGTGGGTTCATTTTTCGTTTTATAACTTAAGGAAAATTTTGGCACTAATAACTCAAATTTTTATATATATATATATATAAAAGCCAATTTCTTGTTACTAGGTACATGTCGCAATTTTTATCCGATAATCACGAAATCTGGAACGAACATTAGTTCTAAGCCAAGGACTTGATCTATTGATTTTGTTGCGGATACAAATATACATCATCAACTTTCGAGGAGTACCGTCGTTACCATTGACGTTTGTGTGACACGCTTGCACAATTTTTTTGTCTAATTTAGACATTTTCTCTCCCCTGTCTTGGTTCCTATAATTGTCCCCTATTGTGAACATTGCCAATAAACTAAGGTCTCGTAGTTCATTCGTTGTCGATGGAATTAGCAATTTTTCATCACGACTAAGTCTAAACTCCGAGGTTCATCCCGTTTCAGAGAGTCAGTAATTTAGTTGTTAACATTTCTGGAGTATTTGAAATAATTGTTTCTTTTCAACGTATTATACGTTTTGAATGCCACTTTTGAATGTAGTTTTGCCGTTGGTCTCTCTCTTTTCCCCTCTTATTTTTCTCCTATTCGAATTTAATTTGGATTTTTGCATTCCTGCGTATTGTTTTCTTTGCCGACGTATATCAGATTCTTGGTATACAGTATTTGTTTTTCGAGTAAAATTGTTTGAAACTATGAAAAAAGCTGAATGTTGTATGCCGTATAGCCGTGAGGTGAAACTATCGAGTGATAAACCCGAATTTGAGTTTGTGAATATTGAATCGAAACGTTAGTCAGAATTGTTGAATCTAGTTTCACTTATACAACTGCCAAATACAATCATCAAAAAAGTTCACGAGTGGCATAGCCGGGATTTTCTTAAGGGGGGTTGGATGCAAAAATATTTCCCCCCTTTCCCCTCACCCCCAGTGACAAATTTCGAGAACTTTTGTTTCTTAGAGGGGAGGGCTTGCACTTTAATCAAATCATCTAAGTCGGTCCGAAAATTTTAATTTAAAAAAGTCTGTATGCAAGATCTATTTCAGAGGGAATGGAGAATTTATAAATTATTGAAAAAATTGTTTCGCGGGAGGAACAAGCATAATATTTTCTGTTTATTTTGGCGATTTGAATTTTTTATTTTCATGCTAATCGTCATTATTTGTCATGAAATTAAAAACCATAATGGTCTCACTCTGAAAAAATAAAAATCTTTCTGATTCATCATGTAGCTCAATAAGACAATAACCCAAATGTGTCGGTTTATACCAGTGAAAGTGGAATGTGTTGCAGAACTATCTTCCAAATATAAGTAGGTTATGGTTTTTTCGTGGAATAGTTTTGTGGTACTTGCTTAGTTTTGATGTGTCTTAATGCATTGCAATGAAGTATTGCTCAGTTATTACATTGATAAACTGCATATAAATTTTATTTTTATTGCACCAGAAAGAGTATATTACACCTCTGACTTTGATTATTGTAGCAGAACTGGAATTCAGACACCGGGCACTAGCATTAAAATCGATTGAAGTGAGGAAAAATGAAAGCTCTACTCTGTGCAACCTTACCTGCTACTGACGATCTTTGTCATTTTTATTAATTTGTTTACACATAGGAAGAGAAAGTGGTCCCCCACATACCTACTCCCTCTTTTGTAAAACTCTCATAGAGTTGAACGATACTGTATCGGTTTTGATACTGTGGAGGATTGTTGGAGTATCTTCGTCCTTCGCATCTAATACCTCATATGAGTTTCGCAAACAGTCTCTATAATGGGATAATTTTGCTTTGTAATTTTGCGCTGTTTATTGGTGACTTTTAAAAAGTAGATAATGGTCTCTATAGGTAGTAATTAACTTGAAAATTCATATGTTGACTAAAAATATTATTTTTTTTAAATCACGAATTTTTACTTGATTTAAAAAAACTAATTGTGAAAGATTAAATTAAATTAGAATACATAAATTCCATCTAACACGTTAATACATCTTTATTAGTTTCTTTTACAATATTATAATTTTTCAATGCGAAAGCTAGCTTTCTTTGAAACATGAAAACTACTTCAATTTGCTCTTAGAGTTGGAGATTTATTATATTGTCAAGTTATAAAAAACTGTACTGACTTAAATGCATGAGATTATAGGCAGATCAATAATACAGTATTTACCTAATAAGAAAATTTCTTAACTTTTTTTCTGGACAAATTGTAAAGCCTTGGCCACACAGACAAATGTTAAGCGATGATCAGCGTCAATGCTCAGAAATACAATACAATTTAAATCTGAGTTTTAACTCAATATCGCTCATTCGTACATGAACATCTCCAGAAAATTTAAGCTGTCTTCCATAAACGGTTTCTTCATAATACCGTTTGACAACTTAAATGAATTAATATTGAATATCATCATTAAAACTGAATGGGGTACCGGACATGATTTTCAGTAAACATATTTTCAAATTCTTTAAAAAAAATAAAAAATATCAGTGAAAACCGCATTAAAATTGGTTGGATAGAATGGGTGAAAATGAATGGTAAATTTGAGTTGTCAAAAAACGTTGTGATATTTTTTGAGCAGTGGGTGTGATGTCATAGAATTGACACATCAGCAAACTTTTCACCTCTTTCACAGGTTTCTCATTTATTCATTCCTCACTCTCCTGTGTTTGTACATTGGTTTAGTTAAGCTCATCAATTTAGAAAGTTCATGGTGACTGTGAGGGAGGGGATAAAAGGATGTGCACTTGCACCCCCCACTCCCTTATTTATAGACAAATTCAAAACATTGAAAAACAATAAAAACTAAGAAAATCAAAAACCAATTATTCCTTATTTGTTTTTATATTAGAGCACAGCCTTGGAAAAAATTTTTGGTGGTGCCTGAGGAGTTATTTACTTTGAGGGTTGAGTTCATATTTGCAACCCATTTTTAGATTTAACCCTTCATTTAGCCCCCTGTAGCCCAAGAAATGGAATTAAGATAATATTCTTGGATATTATTGAATGATACATAGATAATATTGTTTTTTGAGGCTCTGAGTTTACATTTATAATCCATTTTTAGATTGAATTCCTCCTTGGCCCCCTGTGACCCCAAACAGGGGGTTAAGATAATATTCTTTGATATTATTGAGTGATATATGATTAATAATGTTTTTTGAGGCGCTGGGTTTAGATTTTCAATCCATTTTTTATCAAACCCCTTATTGAACCCCCTGTGACTCCAAACAGGGGGTTGAGATACTATGCTTAGATATTATTGAGTGATATATCATTAATAATATTTTTTGAGGTGCTGAGTTTAGATTTGCAATCCATTTTTAGATAGAACCACTTTTTTTCTTCCTATGGCCCCAAAAAAGGGATTGCAATTATATCTTCACTTATTATTGAGTGATTTATTAGGTATTGGATGCCCATGTTTTTTGAGACCAACAAAAAACAACAAAATTCAGTAAATGTTCCGTCCCATTTTTGCAGACGATTCAGTTCGTCTACAAAAACCTGTCGAACAAATTATAGACAACTATTATTCCTAATTCTTGGAATAATAGCTGTCTATATTTCACCTAGCTTCTCACAAACAGACACCACCAGATATGCTGACAATGAAGAGTCATCACATTTGGCGGATGTTCCGTATCACACCACCTTTTTGGTCGGCCATCTTTTGATTGAAACAAAGAAAACAAAAGTAATGTCATATCTTCATTTCGAAGACATGTTCATTCCTAAACCTGAAGTCGAGTAGAGACGTTAGGGTCCATACTAGATGCTATGGACATTAGGTATTACTAATATTAAGAAATAGTAATAAGTATAATTCTAAAGTGTTTGTAATAATTGAAGTGAAATATTAATAAAAGATAATATTCAGAAATTATCTTATTTGTTGAGGTAATTTAAAAGTATTGAATTACTCTCGCAACAGTAAAACCACTTGCCCAGCTTACTTGTAAGAAAAATAAGATTTTTGTATTTGTACTCAGAAACTTGTAAACCATTATAAACAATATATCACACAATAAAATGTGACAAGTCAAAATTAGCTACTTATATCTGAACCACTTTGGATCACATTAAAAGGAGTTGAATGAAGAAATACATGTCAAAATAAAACTTCAAGTCTAAAAAAATTACCAATAATGTATAACACAATATAATAGAGAAATTCAAAATTAGCCCCTTTCAGAGCTCCTGTGGGATCACATAATGGGTAAAATTAAGAAATTATGTCAAATTCAAAATCAGCAACTAAAAAACTATTACGAATGATGTATTACACTACAAAATATGAAAAGTCAAAATTTCCCCTTGGGCGTCAAAAATGAATCAAATGAATAAAATTATGTCAAATTTGAACTTGCTGCCTCAAGAAACATTACAAATGATGTGTTACATAATAATATGTAAAAAAACAAAATTGGGCATTTTTATGATCCCTTGGGGTCAAAAAATTGATCAAATTGAAAAATTATTGACAAATTTGAACTCAGCACCTCAAGAAACATTACAAATGATGTATTTCATAACAATATGAAAAAAAACAAAATTGGCTGCTTTTATGAGTTCCTTGGGGTCAAAAAATTGATCAAATTAAAAAATTATAGACAAATTTGAACTCACTACCTCAAGAAACATTACAAATTATGTATTACATACTAAAATGTAAAAAAACAAAATTGAGCCCTTTTTTGAGTCCCTTTGGGTCAAAATATTGATCAAATTAAAAAACTTAAGGTCCAGTTTGAACTCAGTTCCTCAAAAAATATTTTTTTAAAGCATAAACAAACAATATTATACCACCTTTGTGTTGAGTTGGATAATTTCAGTGTATATATGTTGAAAGTTCTAAGAAAATGAATTTTTGGCCCATATCTGCTGCCCCTTTCTTATTTTTGGGACTTCAAAAAAAAAAATTAGATGTGATACTCAAGCACCCTCATACCAATTTTCAACCCTCTACCTCAGTGGGAAGTACAAAAAATAAATACAGATAGAAATCCAAGCTTATTGAATCTTATTTACTTAGGTGATAATTTAGACTTTGAGCTTTCTGTGCCAAAAGTTTTCTTGGGTCCTGAAATGAAATGTGCGCCCACCCTTGCTTCAAAGTCATTTTTTAAAGTCAATTTTGTTCAGTAAATTTTCACCAAAAACCTACTTAAAAATGAAGTATTAATGAGATGTATTGAAACCAGCAACCTCTGATAATGCAAAATACAAAGATGTCAATTCTATGACATCACAACAACAGGGTGCTCATCGAGGTATTGTTTTTGGTGCAGCGCAACTTTGACATCTTATATCTTCCTTTCTATTTAATATTTTTCAAAAAAAATTTCAGAACCTTCATTCACAGGCTTTAGACTATCTCTCCCATTAATTTCAAGTAATTCTGAGAGTCATGTCCGGTACTCTATTGAGCTTCAACCTTGAACTTAATTAATTACTTATTTACCTAATTATTTCAATCTAGTAATTCATTTATCTATTCAATCTTACAATCGTTGTTAATGTTTATTCACTTTCTATTTTTGGATAAAAGAATAAACTTTGTTATACATAGCAGAAAATTGTGTTGCTCAATGCCCAAGTGCACAATGAACCTTGAAAAATTTCAGTCTTTCATTTTTAGACTTTTTGCACCAATTACTAAAAACCCTATAGCCTTATTCACATGATACTTAGCCGCCCGGACCAGCTCCAAATTATTTATAATAATAAACATCCTTCCATTGAGCAAAAATCTTGAAAATCAAAACTGAATGATGTTTAAAGTTGTTAACGCAAAATTTCATAATTAATATTCGAAAAAAAATACAGCATCACGAATCGTCTTTGGTAGATTCTATACATATAGATTCAAGTATCAGCTATGATCCATTTTACAAAACTGATTGAATGAAAAAAAAAATGAAACTAAAATACCTTACCAAAAAGGAGAGGGTTATGAAATATTTGCAATGTTCTTTGTTTATCATACAAGGCAACTTCTTCGAATAATCGATTGACTTTTCTATTCCTCGTTTATGCATCTTCTTCAAGGGTCTGAGAAAAAACGATCTAATTTTGGCCGAACGAGATACTTAACTGTATTTTCGAGGCATGGTGTAAGAACTGGAAAAGTGCAATCATTTAGTTGAATTCATTCATCAAGTGTATAAACCAGATAATTTTGTTGAAATCGAAAAATTTCCTACAGAAATACAACATCTAATTATTCTTCAATCCTCATAAATAATAATAACGGCAATAGAAATATTGTTTATCACGCTGAAAGTGGTAAATATGAAATATATAGGTTCATATGGAAAAAATAGGGTCTTGAACTTGAAAGCAAGGTATAGGGGGTGGGAAATTAAAAAATGGGACTCATTAAGGCATGAAAAAGGGTTTGAAGTGGTATAAAATAGGAGACGTGAAGGGAGGTTCAGGCAAGTAAATTATCTTTCATTCTGAAAATCTAAGAGCGGGGCGTTATTTATCGCAGTTTATTTATTAAATTTTTATCAGATATGTGTTGAGAGAAAGTTTATTAATACTGTTTGAATGAAATTATTCAGAATTTTCATTTGTGACCCAATTACTGCCATGTAACTAACAAGAATGACGCAAAATTTTACTAAATTTTCCAGTGTGGCGGCAAAGTCTTTAAAATTTCTGCAGGTCGGCCAAATTCCCAGGCGCAACCGGCAAACAGGAACCTCTGACGTCATAAGTTCCATTAGGATTATAATATAAAAAACCTTCACCTGTCAGGTGGGTTGTATTTTCTTTTACATCAAATCTGGCTGACCTGCAGAGACTTTGCAGAATTTGGTGTGGCGATACTTCTTTTGAACTATGAATACCAATTTGTAATTTTTTTGATTTTTATCAATAAAGCTAAATCCAAACCTTGTGAAAAATTTGAATAAAAAATTAATGCCCATCTTTTTGAATTATCGATCATCGTATATTGACATTTTTAAAAATTATTTAAAAAAATTCAGAAGTATTTTAATCGAAAAATGTCAGACATAAACAGAGTAACGTCCAGTTTCTTTGTATAAACCATATCCTCATAACTTTTTGTTGAATAACATAACTTTACCTGCCTACTTTTTTGTGTATATTTCTTTAAAAATAAGATTAGATATAGTTCCTAACGGTATATTTTGAGTCATGCTAATCAATTTGTTTGGGTGAAATTTTCAATTCGAGCGATAGGTACTTTCTTCCTAATCGATTTATCTGTCTCACAGGTTCGTAATGTTACCCCATTGTGTTTTATTCAGCTCTCTACCGAGATGACCGATCAAAATACTCATTGATGTTCAATGTTTTAAGGTAGGTACGTAAGCTACCAGTCGAAAAATAAAATAGTTCGAATGGAGAAAAATTCCATTCAGTAATTATCGAATTCTGTTCCAAAATCTCATTAACCTTTAAATAGCGAAATGTTTTTCAAAACTACTTACTTTTTTAAGTGGACGAAAAACTAAAATCATTAGTTATCCTGATGTTAATCTAAATGTTCTAAGCAGTCTGATCCTTAAATTTCTCATTTTTTAACGAAAATACGGTTGAAAACATTTTTTTTTATTTTCTTTCAACTTTAAATTCTCCGTAAACTATTTCATCAATGGTTTTTGTTGCCAAATATTTGTCACCGCCTTATAAAGAGTGTCATGTAATACACTCAACTGGTCTAATAAGATGTTATACCTTTTCGTGTACATGAATTAAATAATTTAATTTTATGTAGATAATTGAAAAGTTTGAAATCAATGATCCTATCGAGTGGGAAAACCAATGATCTATGTCGCATTGATTATTTTGTTGAAAAAAAAGTACTTATTTTTATAGGAGTGGTTCTATAAACAGAATTAATTAACTTAAAGAGAAGAATCATTTTTGTATACCACACCCTTCACATGAAAGTTACATAGTTTGCTTAGAGAGAAATGAAATTGTTTTCCCCCAGTTAGTATAGTTGTCCTAGAATTTATGATGAGCTCTTAATTGAAGTCAATTGAATTCATTTCGGAGAGTGAAATCGTAAATAATGTAGGTATTTTATAGCGAGGGAGACAATGTAGAAACTTTTTTTACCAAGACAAAATATTCTTGTTTTCTTAAATTATATCATGCTATGTGACTACTCCATTTTTGCATCTATTGATTCTTTTGTTGTTTTTTAATGTGAACTTCAACTACGTAGCCATTTTATCCAACAGCTGGAAAATATATTTTAATGTCGAAGTGAAGGGAGGAAGATGGTCGGGATCTGATGGCCAATAGTCTACCAAGCATGAATGTTTCAGTCACAGACTGGAGCACTATTGAAACCAAACCGAAGATACCATCATTTTGGGTTGGGAGTGTGATGGTGATCAGTCTCGAACTCAACCTTTTAATCGCGAAGCCAAATACTTAATCATACGCCACGCAACCCTTCCTTTTATGTATGAGAGTAGTAACGTTTCTGTAGTCCATCTATTTTATGAACCAACTTCTTCATAATTCATCCGTTGAATTTCATTCAAATCGTCTTTTGAAAAATATTTACTCTTGAGTGGGTCATCTTTCCTCAACGAAGCGCAAATTGTAGAGCTATAAATGTGACAGTGTTGTGATATCTTCACGTGTTGCGACACATGCACACATACATTTATATCCATTTTTATCAGTTGTTTTTTCAATTTTTATGTTTCTGTTTCAGAAAAAAGGTGAGAAATTTTATTTTCTCTTTCGCCGTTATCGTCTTCATTAAATTATAAAAGCGTATTTTTTAAAAACTCGTTTTTAACCTAACTTATTACCCTATTGCTTCAGCCCTTGAATTTCATTTTCGTTTCACGATCTGACTGGCCATGATTTACCGACTGACGTGGATTCTGGTAGGTCCATACTTGCGCATTTTACTTCGAACAAGTAATCTGCCCTGAACGCGCATGAAAGATTTCTGTGGTAAGAACCATTTGGACGAACAAACCGAACGCGCCAAAGATTTTCCGAGCGTTGTCGTTAAATAAAAATGCGCAAAGAATCTATTCTAAAAGATCAAATACACCAAAAATTTGTTTTTTTGGCTTGTTTGGTTCGTTTGGAGCAAAATGCGCAGGTGTGGATCTACAAGAATTGAAGAAACTGATTCAATTTTTGGCAATTCAATTACGAGATTTTATATTTTTCACATTTACTCATTTCCATTTATCACGGCGAAATCGGAAATTATTTGAAATGAGTGAATGAAGAGATTTTTTTTCTTATTGTAAGAGAGTGGAGGAATAGTGGCAATGATGTTTTCAGAGAACAATTTTTATTTTGGAGGGGGTAATGAGAAAATTTTGTTAAGCAAAAGGCTAATTGACGATTATTTTTTGAGGTCATGTAAGTTCATCGAAAAATTTCAGGGGAAGTTCCCCATTCCTACCCAACTGAACAGCCGCCATTTAATCTCTTTATTTGAGTGAAAACCCGATGTTGTCTTGTTCAGTTTCAAAGAGTATGGGAAACTGAATTTCCGTTCACTTGATGTATTTTTTCCTCTGATTTTTCTGGAGAACATAGTATGTACCTATTCTTCGTTATTCGTTTTATACTACTTACTCCATATTTGAATGTATTTCTTTCGCATGATTTCTGTTCTGAAGAATTGTATTCGACTTCTCGGTCACTGATTGATAAGATCCTTTACTGTATCCAGGAGGCCGTTTACAAATTGTCTGTAAGCTTTATAGCTATGTTTATAAAGCAGCTAGAAGAGCTATATACATTTTGCTTATCACTACTTTATCGATCTATATGGCCATGTCCGGAGGTGTCTATATAAGTCAATAAGAGCTATAAAGAGTTGGGAATGTTGGTCTGTAATTTTTACTCTGGATTTTTATATGTAATAAAACAGTTGCTTCTTATCAACGAATGGTTCACTTCTGTGCACACGTTTGGGTTTCATGTATATAGATAACTCGTAAACACTTCTTTATAGTCATTATTTCTTTATGGTCCTTATAAATAGAGAAAGTTTTCTCGAAAAAATAGATTTTCTTTTTTGAAAATTTGTTCTAATTTTCATCATTATGAGCTTTTATTCTACTCACTACTGAGATTTTAAAATATACCAATAATGCAGTCAACCTTCATTTATTTCGCATGAAGTTAAAGCCAGAAAAAAAAAATAAATTAAAGTTTATCTTTAAAAAATTTGTTTTTAACTTAATTATTTTCTTTTGACCTTTATCTAGAGAAAAAAAAAGAAGATACCGTGTAATTTTCATACAAAGAAAATTTAGTATAATTATGTTGAAACCTCATTTTTTGACGACGTTCTTTTTTATAAGCTTTTATTCTACTCACTGCTGCGATTTTAAAATATACCAATACTGCAGCCAACCTGCCGCAATGAAATAATGTTTATTTCGCCCGAAGCTAAAGCCAAAAAAAAATAAAAGCTTGTAAAATACGTGTACGTATTTTAGAAATAACTGGCTATTTCACGTCCGTCTTATAATGTAGACGATCAAAACGTTTCTTTCTAGTAATTTTCTGCTAAACTATGTAATATGACAATCTAAGATTTAAGTAATTTTGTAATCGAGTAATGAACTTTTTAATCTTTGTATTTCACTTCTTTTAGGTAAGTTGAAATAAGTTTGATGCTAAGTATGTAAATTATCTGATTCTTAAAATATATTTTCACTTCTTTTAGTGCAATCGAGATATTGTTCATATTTCATTCAAAATTACTTACAAATACAAAGATTAATTCTTTGATCAGCGATGTCGCCAGTTCGATTACAAGTTTTCATGCTTGCTGAGGCTGCTGCTGATGGGAAATCTACTGTTATCAGAATAAAAAGAGTTAGAAAACCAGGGGATGAAATGTGGTACGCTTTTCCTCCTGAATTTCAATCGCTGACTATTCATGCCAAGCTGTTAGCTACGGGTTCAATGAAAGCTGCCAGAGATGCGCTTAAAGCCCGCGGACAGTATCGCACTGTAAATGTTAGCCTGTCTGAGGAGCTAGCAAAATCATATCTGGATGATGACGGTAACTTTGTCTTTTCTGATTTTTTTTTGTCATCGGTAGAGACTGGTTCTTCGTCTGTCGCGCCGGTAGTGTCAGTGGAGAAACAGGAATCACTAAAAGAAATAATGAAACATTTTCTGGTCGATAAATTAACATCCAAGAATTCAAACGTAGTTGCTTGGGCTGTTAGTTTCGAAAAAGAAGTAGCTCGGTTTTCTCTTGTTGGATCCAGAGTTATTGAGGTTTTTCACCTTTGCTTAGATACGTCAATGAATGACTGGTTCCTGAGTACCCAAAAGAAAATTGGTGTTGATGCTGACTGGGCTCTATGGCACGAGGATCTTATCGCCACATTCGGTGACGTATCTTGGAAACCGATCCGATTTGCTTACAATTTCCGATATTTATCGGGCTCCTTAATAGAATACGTTATAAAAAAAGAAAAATTAATGTTAGATCTAGACCATTTTATCGCTGAAAATGTATTACTGAATTTAATAGTGTTAGGCTTGCCGGCTCATATTCAAGATTCATTGAATCGTAATTCAGTAACTTCGGTAAAATTATTAATTTCTAAATTAAAAAAATATGATGCTGATAACCCTGCTCGTCGTACATCTTCTGAGAATGCAAATTCGACTATGTCAAAAAAAACAAATACGATTGTTCAAAATGTTAATGGTATTACTAATTATAAGAAATTTACTCCTAAAAAAAAACATGTTCGATTTGTGATAAATTAGGGAAATTTGGTAGAATTCACTCGGAAAATGTCTGCTGGTTTAAGGACTCAAAAAAAAATGAAATTAACAAAGTAAAATCTGTAAATAATTTGGAGATAGAGTCCGAAATCAATAATTCAGATGACTTGCCAAAAAACGAGTAACGGTACCACTGATTCAATTACGTCTTTTAATTAATGATTCTATATTATGTAACGGTATTTATGATTCCGGCTCAAATATTTCATTAATAAACTATAAATTTGCAAGGAAAAATAAAATAAAAATTAACTCTTGCAACAATAATTTTAAAATGGTCAGTGGTACGGCTTCAGTCTTTGGAATCGTAAAAATCAAAGTAAAAATTTTTGATATCGTCAAATTTGTAGATGTTTTTGTGATAAATTCGATTAATTTTGATTATGATTTTTTGATTGGCTTAAATATGATAAAGGATTTTGGGTTACACCAAGACCATGAATTGAATATCTCTCAGATTAACGTAATGGATAATAATAAAAAAATTGATCTCGGAACCGTAGTTCAGTCTGCACCGTTTACAGTAAATTTTAATGAATCTATTAAAATTAATGAATTCGAGGCAAATTTGGATCATTTAAATAATTACCAAAAGAATAAAATAACTTATTTAATTGAAAAACATAAATCTATTTTTGCGAAACACAAATTTGATACGGGTTGTGTACACAACCACGAAGCTTCGGTTAAATTGACTGAGCATAGGTATGTATCTCGCAAGCCGTACAGATGTAATCCTATTGATCAGAAGGAAATTGAATCTCAAATTTCCCAGTTGTTAAACCATGGTCTGATCCAGGAATCTACATCTCCTTTTGCGGCTCCAGTTACACTGGCATTTAAAAAAGATGAGTTTGGCGTTCGAAAGAAGAACAGATTATGTATCGACTTTACGGCATTAAATAAGCTTATTGTACCTGAAAGTCAACCTTTCCCATTAATAGAAGATTTAATTGTGAAGACTAGGGATTGTGTTTATTTTTCAGCTTTCGATATTAATTCCGCTTTTTGGACTATTCCCTTACGCAAAAAAGATTCTTATAAAACAGCTTTCGTCACACAAAATGGCCATTTTGAGTGGACATGTTTGCCATTTGGCCTTAAAACATCTCCCGCAATTTTTCAAAGGATCCTACAAAATATTATCCGACGTAACGGGTTGGACTATTTTTGTGTAAACTATATTGATGACATTCTAGTTTTTTCAAAAACATTTGAGGAACACTTGGAGCACATTGATAAATTGTTTATGGCCATTAAAAAAGAAGGTTTTAGATTGAAACTATTAAAATGTAATTTTGCCAAAAATAACGTAAAATATTTAGGCCACATAATTAGCAATAACGTAACTAAGCCTGTTTTTGATAATGTGCTCCCTATCAAGAATTTTCCCATTCCTCAAAATAGAAAGAATGTGCGCCAATTTTTAGGGAAGGTTAATTTTTATAAGAAATATATTCCAAAGGCTGCACATATTTTAGAACCGTTACACAATTTATTGAAGAAAAACGTAGATTTTAATTGGTCAACAGACTGCCATAATAGTTTCGAAAAGATAAAAAGTTATTTATGTTCAAGTCCTTGTTTAGCTATTTATGATCCTTTAAAGGAGACAGTTTTATACACTGATGCAAGTTTGGAAGGACTTGGTGCAATCCTGAAACAAAAACAGAAAGACGGAAATTTTCGGCCAGTCGCTTATTTTTCCAAAAAGTTAAATGTTTATCAAAAAAAGAAAAAGGCGATTTTTTTGGAGTGTCTGGCAATTAAAGAGGCCTTAATGTTCTGGCAACATTGGCTTCTTGGAAAGAAATTTGTCGTTTATTCAGATCATAAACCGCTTGAGAATCTGAACGTAAACTCTAAATTTGATAATGAACTTGGTCAGCTTATGTTTTACTTGTCTCAGTTTGATTTTTCAGTAAAGTATTTACCTGGTTCCGAGAATCAGGAGGCCGACTGTTTGTCGCGTAACCCTGTCCTCGAACATTTTGAAACGCATAAAGAACTTAAAATAGTAAATTTTATTCAATTTAATGAAATAGCTATGGACCAAAATAAATTTTCAAGAGACTATTTCCAAAAAAATAACGTAATAAAAAAAAATAATATACTCTTCATGAACATTAGAGGTAAAAATAAAATTTTGATAACAGAAGATTTAGCGACTAAAATAATAAAGATAGTTCATGAAAAATTTGGTCATATTGGTCCTAAGCAGCTTTCGTTCCATCTTATTCCAATTTATTATTGTAAAAATTTTTTCAAACTGATTACCTCTTTCTGTCAGAATTGCGCTATTTGTACTAAAAATAAGTCCAGAGCATCTTTTCGTTATGGTTTTCTATCTCAGTTGGGCCCTGCGACTGAACCTTTTCAGATTATGTCAATAGATACAATAGGTGGCTTTAACGGAAATAATACTTCAAAAAATATTTACACTTATTAGTTGATCATTTCACACGTTTTGCGTACATTTTACCATCAAAAACTCAAAAAGCCACAGATTTTATAAATTTAATACGTAAAATTTTAAGAGAAGGACAGAAAATAGAGACACTTCTGGCGGATCAATACGGCGGAATAAATTCAAAAGAATTTAAAGAATTTCTGGAGTCACACAATATCAAATTAATTTTTACAGCCGTAGACTGTCCTTTCTCCAACGGTCTCAATGAGAGACTAAATCAAACTCTGGTGAATAGAATACGCTGTAAAGTTAACGAAAACAAAATAAATAAAAAAAAGCCTTGGTCAGTTTTAGCAGAAGAATGTGTTCAAGAATATAACGATACTATTCATTCATCAACCTTATTTTCACCAAATTATTTAATGAATAATATTAAAGTAAATTTATGTCCAAAAGATATTCCGATGCCTAACGTAACAGATCTGACCAATGACAGGTTATTAGCATTTGAAAATTCCCAGAGAAGTCATAAATATAATAAGCAAAAATTTGACTCCAAGAGAAAAGATATTTCTTATAGAGTTGGCGATTTAGTCTATGTAAATCATGGTAATCTGTTAAACAAAAATAAACTCGATGAAATAAGAACGGGCCCGTTCAAAATAACTGAAAGTTTGTCAAATGTAATATATCGCGTAGATGCTGGTTATCAGAAGAAAGAGTCAAATTTGTTCCATGTTTCCAAATTACTCCCCTTTGTTTCGTAATTTTCTCAGGTATGGGGATGTAAAATACGTGTACGTATTTTAGAAATAACTGGCTATTTCACGTCCGTCTTATAATGTAGACGATCAAAACGTTTCTTTCTAGTAATTTTCTGCTAAACTATGTAATATGACAATCTAAGATTTAAGTAATTTTGTAATCGAGTAATGAACTTTTTAATCTTTGTATTTCACTTCTTTTAGGTAAGTTGAAATAAGTTTGATGCTAAGTATGTAAATTATCTGATTCTTAAAATATATTTTCACTTCTTTTAGTGCAATCGAGATATTGTTCATATTTCATTCAAAATTACTTACAAGCTTATCTTTTAAAAATTTGTTTTTAACCTAAACTTATTATTCTTCGTTTTTGTTTAACAATTAATAATTTTTGAAAGTTATGTGTCTACAACTGATATAAAATGGAGATCACTTAATATTTTATTTTCATTAAAATTCTAATTACTTAAATTAATACCTACATTATTTTGTTACATATTAAAATACGACTTTTTATTGTGATATTTTTTGCTTCCTAAGAGATTAATAATTTTCTAACAACTGGGGAAAAGAATGCTGTTGAAAAAAGATTATTTTACGCAGAACTTCTTGTTTTAATCTTAATTTTTTTTGCATTAAGTATACAATCTGTTTGTCTATCTGATGAGCGATTATAATGTATATTTACATTGTATTTTTTTTCTCGTAGTTCTCTTAGTTTTTCTTTTTTATCGTCGTGCATTCCTCATTTTTTTTTCTTGTAAGTTCAGTTTTTCAGTTGAAATTACAAAAATTTTCACAACGAAAATTATTTTTGCTATTTATTATAACTTTGTTTAGCTAGCATGATATTTTGTTTTACATTTTTTGACCTCGTCGAGTCGTTTTGGACGCATTTGTAGTCATTGTTTGAAAGTTGGATGGTGGGTATGCGTTTTATCAGTGCCACTCTATCATTTAAAAAAGTTCCTAATATTTAGTTCGTTAATTAGACCCATTGCAGAGGGTTAAAAAAAATGGGCCTTCTATTTAGCCTCAGGTGAAAATATCAAAATCCAATAGTAAAAAGTCTATTTTTTACTGTCTTAAGCTTGTAACTATGCTTAATACGAGGTCATTTTTTTCATTAATTTTTTTTTTCCACAATGGCTCTTTTCGGAATTTCTTTTTAACGTGTCGGATCGGTGGAGTTGAAACGAATACTGCTTTTAATATTGTCAGTAATGACGTTGATGATCACGAAATCGTTGTAATTAAGACGTGTTTACGAACGACCTATGAGATTAATGCTGACAGATAAGACAGGGTGCTGATGCTGCTGATCTCTATCCGTCGCCTAAAAAAAATGTAAACGTGTCATGTCTGAATAAATGCTTAATAGTTGTATGTGTTTGTATGACATGTCCTTCGTCAGTTCATCCACTCTGTTATAGTATGTTGTACCGAGCTAGAAAAATTTTTTCTGCTGTAGATTGGTAGTTTTTTAGAATGAAAGGACAAAAAAAAATAGAACGATCCAAGAAAATTCGTTGTCAGTTGAGAATTGGCATTTTAAGCAATCGTTATCGTAAACGATCTTTGAAAAGGGTTTAGTTACGAGAGGAAACGATGATGAGAGAAAATTCTTGACACGAATTCGGAAATTTTGTAATTAAATTTTTTGTCTATAGCCGTTGAGCATGTGTAATTTAAATTCGACGAGTAATGAAACGGAAAACGCTGCTTTGAATATGAAAATATGGTCGAGGAAAAGAATGCTGATTAATTGGATGAATGAAAAATTAAATATTTTAGCACGTAAGGAGGCATTGAAAAAAAATGAGCCATAAAGTAAGGGGGAAAAAACGATAAAGATGACAAAAAACAGTTTATAAAAATAAAAAGTTGTCGTTCGATTTGTTAATTTTTCATAGGTAAGGTCCGAAAATTGATTCGATCGTTTTCCTTCATTAACTTCATATTATAATGAAATGAAAAATTTCTCAGGTAATACTAATGAGTAACTTTTTGAAAATATTTAAAGCCATTTCTTATGCTTTAATTTTTACAGAATATAGTAGCTACTCATGGGATACCCTGCTCATTTTATGATATTGAGAGATTTATAATTATTATAGGTAATTGAAGACAAATAAACCATGTTTGTGTGTACAGTTCTTTGGTAGTTTTCTTTGTATTTAGGTTTTTGTGGGAGAAATGAAGAACAAACATTTTTTTGAGAGCTGTGGCTTCTTCCAGGACCTGTCCGTGGGTAATTCTCAAAAATTATTACTCTCCTATACCTTGTGTATGATTGGTGGTGAACACGCAATAACTGCAGAAAACCTTCTGTTATTGGAATATCTTCCACAACAAGATATTCTACATTAGACTTTTTTCTTTCAGCTTGCATACAAAATGGAAAATTTTCAGGAATGCGATACAAACATTGATTTTTATCGCTTTATCTTCAGTTTTTACGATCTTGAAGTAACCACTACGATTCAATTTAAAAATTATTATTATATTGCAGTAGAGCTTTTAAAAACTCATAAAATGACACCCATGTTGATTTTACATATTTTGTGCGCATATTTCACATTAAAATGCATATTTAATGCATACTTAGTTTGAAAAATTACAAATTATATTCAATATTTTGCTCGAATGGTCCTCATACTTTTGGTTTCCTCACCATTCCTTACCAATTACATTCTTAATATTTTCATACCTTAAATGAGGACCATAAATTATTATTTTTCAAAAGAAAAAAAAAGTGGAAAATAAAATGTTTTCTAATTTCTTCAAATAGGTCTGATATTAAGATTTTAAAATACATTGTTTTTTTGTGCTGAAGTAATAGTCTGATTTTAAAAACCCATTTAAGCCTATTTTAGTTAGCATTTCTCTTTTCTATAGCGTGCCTCGTAGTATTCCCTACTCCTTTTTTTTCTACTCAATTCTGTAAGTCCTTGACCTCTTAAATATGAAGTAACTTCCTACGCAACTTGCTTCTTGTAGATCTGAATTTATGGTAGCATCGATTACTGCTAGTAAATAACGTAATTTGCATTTTTGCTTCTCATTTGGATTAACCTTGATTCGTGAATAATGCTCACCTAATAAATCTGCGACTTAGTCAGCTCGAAGCTGGAAGGTGTCGAAAGGTTACTAAAAGTAAATCATCGGGGAAGCTATTTTCAAGTTTTTCTTATTCTTATTGTTATTATTATTATTATTATTATTATTATTTTATTTTTTTGTATTAGTTTGATTCTCTGATTGCACTAAAGGAGAGTTGGCATAAAATTATTTTGCCTTCAAACACCGAATGTTTTATCAAAAAAAGTTGCATTTCTTCTCTTTCGAGGAGATACATCTTGTCTAGGAACAGATTTTTAATAGAAAGTCATGTTTTGTGCCTACTAATGTAGGCTTACAAATGAATAGATGAACAAAATTGCGGGATTCATTACTCTCGCCATCTAACGATACGATTTTATCTTCCAATAGTCGATGTTGGAAGAATGGAATAGAAAAAAACAAAGAAAGTAAGAGAAATTGTGGTAGTAAAATCAAGAGTAGTACCGAGAAAGTGAAGAAGAGTATTTTGGTTTATGATATACGCGTTATTAGTATGTCTTCGTGTTTTTTTTTTCTGATTTCATTCTAATCTCTATGGTTTGGAAAATTCGATGAGAAAACTGGATAGTGATATTTACTCGAATTGGTCTGAAATATGACTTTAATTGACTTGTGTTTCATTCATTTTTTCTGATTAAAAAATGTTTATTGGGATGAACGCTGGTAAAAAACCAATTCCCAGTTATTCTAATTCTGTATTATATCGTTATTAACATTCGTATTGAGTCGAAGACTTAGTTCATGTGCAATAATTTATCTCATGAACGAAATCAATGGGACACTAGAATTGAATTGAATATTTTGATTTATTAAAATATGTTCGTTTGACATAACTCTCACCACGAGTGTTGTTTCCTTAACAGATAGCCCACAGAATTTCAGGTATTTTTATCTAAGTTATCATTTTCGTATTCGAAACCAAATATGGTGGTTATAAACGTATTCACGCTGAATTTCCTATTTTTAATGTGAAGTTTTAATCCTTTTTTCATTAATTAATGTTTTTGAAATTGCTTACTCATGTTTTCAGTCAAATTATTCAGATTTATTGGTAACAACCCGCTCAAAATCCTCACACCTAATGCTAAATATGTATTTTGTTTTTGGGGTAGCCATCAATAATATTAATATTCTCATATTTTTAAAATGACAACTCCGTTTCTGTTTTAAATGCTATATTAGGCCTTTAGGGTAACCCTCTTCTCATCAAAGAGCGATCTACCAAATTTTAACTGTGGTCATTAGTGTGAATTTAATAAGTCGTGAATATTGACTGCTGTCAGCTTGGATTTTGTAAATGTTAGCCTATTAGTTACCCAATGTATTTTACTTCAACTCTATTTTCGCTGTTGTTTTATCATGAAACATTTTCATGATAGAATCGGTAGAGAAGGTTATAGCTTCACCTACTCATAACTCTTTTAATGCTGAAGACGGTAGGGTGAACTTCAATTGATATTTTATCCAATTTTAAGCCAGTATTTTTCTGGAGTTGAGCTTAAAATAAATGCAGTGTTGTCATTTTAGATATTAGAGAAGGATAGATTGATTCGATCTGTTTTATTACACAAGAAAAAATGATGTTATCGATGCTATTGGAAGGCCAAGGTGTTATAAACTCGTGAGTGTAAAGTTTTCAGGTTGCATACATATTTTCTTACATTTTATGCCATGACTTTGAAAGTTTTTTTATTCGTCTCGCATGTTGACAAAATTATATTCTTATCGTGAAAATCGTCACTGTTTTTTTATTGTTCTGCAAAGAACTGATCCATCTGCATCTAATTTGTTACGACCGTATCGCATTACTGTGTCTATTAGTCTGCAGTCTGCATCACAGTATGTGGAGTTCCTTCCTCTGTTTTACAATGCTGACTCTTGAATAAATTTGATAGGATTAAATACGGGGAGGTTTAAAATGAAGAAAAAAAAGACGGAAAGTCCAGAAGAGAAATAAAAAGTGCTGATCCATTAAAAGAATGAAATAATGTACCAGCCATTGTTTCTTACCATGTGAGTATGAATGGGAAGTATAAGAGAGAAACGTGACTGCGTTTACGTTTCAGAAATTTGTAATCGCGGAATCTTATTATCTGATTATACAAGATAAGAAAGACCGTAAGAAGAGTAATAGGAGTGAAATTCATGATTACACTAGAATTTAATGAATTTATGGAGAATGTGACCCTGTTTTCTTGTAACTGAAAAATCACTTCCCCATAGTGTTAGCAGAGATTTTTATTTTATCATCCAATGGTCTCTAGATTTTTGAATAATTTTTTGTACAATTATTGTCCACTAGGTTGTTGCTCTTGTTTAAAGTGTCCATCATCAGTAAATATCTATTTTTTAACCTAAATTTTGATTGTGAGAAAGTAATTTATGTTATATATATGTATTACGAATGTATCATAAACTTAATTATACTTTT
>WOFM01000262.1:267848-311673 GCA_011428145.1 Ericerus pela | reverse complement strand
TGAGAATTATAGCAAATTAAATTATACTCGTGACTATTATTCTCACATATCATTGTGGTGGCAACACTGTTTATATATTTTTGTGATCTGTGATTTTTAGTGTTTTGTACCTGACTGTGATATTTTGTAATCATACGCCTCTAGTCGCATTTTGTTATTCATGTTGTTAACAACTCCACTACTCTAATGTGGAAATAAAAAGTTCGTAATTAGTGAATCTTGTGTCTTTATTTATGTGTTCGTAATATGTGTGTCTAGTCTCAGTTCGATGTCGTTTTTAGTTTAGGTTCGTTTCATAGGTTTCTAGTCGTCTCGATCCGTTGATTTCTTCCTCATCTTCTCACAGGTTATGGGCCCAGTTACCTGGATGTCAACGTGGTCGCCATTGTCATAGTTCGTCAATGTTGTGCTGTCGGATCCTGCTCGCCACACCCAAGTAGTATCATGCCTGCTAATTGTTTTTCGATTGTTTGATATGTTCTCTGTTCGATGTTCCTGTGATCTCGTTTGTGTTGAATTGTTGGTCGACGTGTCTGAAAGTTGCTGAAAATCGCTGTGTTTGCGGTGTAAACTGATCGTTCGTACCTGTCAACGAGATGGAAGCGCGAAAGAAGAACATGATCGAGCCGTTCAATGGGCAGAATGGCCGCACATGGAAGTTCCGGATGGAACTGTTGTTGGCAAAGGAGTCGTTAACTAATATTATAATCGATTCTTTGCCGACTGTTCGTAACAGGGGAGATGCTTGGTCCAAGGAGAACGCGAAGGCGATGTTCCTGATAGCTAACAACGTGACTGACGAGTACCTTGAGATGATCCAGACGTACACGACGGCGAAGGAGATGTTTCATGTCCTAACGAACCTCATCGACAACGGCAATGACCAGACGCTGATGGATTTACGAGGTGATTTGTACGCAAAATGGTATGTGTCTGGTATTGATTTGCATAAATATTTGTTGGATTTTCGTTCTCGTTGTAGACGTTTGACTGAATTAGGAGATTTAACGACCACGAAACAGTTTATTTTGGTATTGCTGAGGTCATTACCTGCGGAATTTCGTCCAATTAAGGTTGTAATCGAAGATGCAGAAGTCGTCACCTGGGATGGTGTTTTCATGAAATTGAATAACTTCCAGCGTGAGCTATCGTCTGATAGCAAATCGGCAGTTCGAGGTAACACTCTGAACACTACATCTCTAAAACCTTCATCAGTGGGTGCCACTGGTGAGGAGAACATTTATTTTGGTGATTGCAATAATGTTGGACGAAATTTTGGGAATAATAGTAAAGGAAATCGTTTTAATCGTGGTCGATCTCGAAATAATAATAATAGTCGTGGTTTTAGTCGAGGCGGAAATAATAATTTTAATAATAATAATCAAAATTCGAGCTCAAATAATAATAATAATAGTAATAATTTTAATGGACGTGGTCGTAATAATAATACTGACGGTGGACATTCGAATGTAAAATGTCACTATTGTAACAAAGTAGGGCACATAGCCCGAAATTGTTATGCCAAAAATCGTAACAATAATAATAGTAATAATAATAGTGAAACTCGAGTTAATGACCAAAGTTCAAATAATAATAACAGTAATAGGAGCTCGGCACAGATGTGCAATGAAAATATTAATGCTAATGACGTTTGCTCTGAAGTGGGTTACAGCTTCACGTTGAATAATGACGATAATAAAAAAACTAATGACTCTTGCAATGCAAAAGAAAATTTGAACTTAATGCCTCGAACCACATTTATAGTTGACAGTGATGCACAATTCACATTATTAATGATATAAATTTGTTCAGTGATTATATAGACTTGATCAGACCGCATAGTATCTGTGTTGCGAAAAAGGGTGTCTCTCTGTCTGTCACGTCGGTGGGTACTGTAAAATTGAAACTTTTGAATGGAATTGTAATCGAGTTGAAAAATGTAAGGTATGCTCGAGAGCTGCCACAGAATCTGCTTTCGGTTAAACGAATGAGCAGGTCGGGATTTGACACTTTGTTCAAGGAAGAGTCTGTTGAGATCATCCAACGCTGCAGTGGAAAAGTAGTTACCACTGGTGTTAGCGTAGACTCGGATTTGTACACAATTGACTTTGTAAAAATGTCAAGTCAATCGTGTAATCTGACGTTGGGGGATGAGTTGAGCCCACTGTTCGTGTGGCATAAACGACTTGCTCATTTAAATGTGAACGATGTTCGATTGTTGTCGAGTAGGGGTTTGATACCCAATGTTGACTCCAATCGCAGATTGCTGTGTGAGCCCTGTGTTATGGGGAAACAGTCGAAAACCATTCCAAAGGCATGAAAGAAAAACAAGTAAGCCATTGGAGTTGGTTCATACTGATCTCTGTGGACCTATTAACCCTCCTGCATATAAAGGAGCTAAGTATTTCATGACCTTTATCGACGATTACTCAAATTTTTGTTGTGTCTACTTGCTGGCGAACAAGACAGAAGCTTTTACAAAATTTAAAGAATATCACGAGATGGTCTCGAATAAGTTTGGCTATAATGTAAAGAGACTCCGTTGTGATCGCGGCACAGAGTACTTGAATACCACCTTCCAGTCATATTGTACTGAGAAGGGAATTGTGGTTGAACCTACTGTTGGTGGTTGTCCTCAGCAGAATGGAAAAGCTGAGAGAATGAACAGGACACTGTGCGAGAGGGCAAGGACACTGTTGTTTGAGAGTGGTCTTGGAAAGATATTTTGGTCGGAAGCCATATTGTGCTCCACCTATATCATAAACAGATGCCCTACAAATAAAGATTTTATTCCGTTTGAGAGATGGTTTGGTGAGACATACAATTATAATAAATTAAAAACGTTTGGATGCGACGCATATATGTTGTCATTCAAACATGACTCTGATAAATTTAAGAATAAAAGTGAAAAATTAATAATGGTTGGTTATTCTCCATGTGGGTACAGGTTGTTGGACTTAAGTACTAAGGAGATACGTCTGTCACGTGATGTTGAGTTCTTTGAGGGTGCTATAAGTAATCCTGAATATAATAAATACACTAAAAATGATGAGTTATTTAAAGAAGTCACTGAATCCAACTTGGAAAATATTGAAGTTGATGGTGATTTAAATTTAGATTGTCTTTCACAGGAGGCGACTACACGTGATCAAGCAGCAGGAAATATATACCTGGCTGAGGATGGCATTCCTTTGACGTTTGAGGAGGCGAGTGTAGCACCTGATAGTCTGATGTGGAAGGAGGCCATTTCATCTGAAATAAGTGCTCTGAAATCCAATCAGACTTGGAAGGTGACCAAACGTCCAAAGGACGCCCCTACCATCACGTGTCGTTGGATATTTAATAAAAAATATGATAATGAAAATAATGTCTTATATAAAGCTAGGTTAGTTGCCAGAGGCTGTCAGCAGAAGAAAGGCTTCAATTTTAATGAAGTATATGCGCCAGTGGCGAAACTTTCGACTGTGAGGACCCTCTTGGCTGTCAGTAATAAGTTAAAATTTTATATAGAACAAATAGATATTTGTAGTGCGTTCCTGAACGGTGTTCTTTCGGAGGATGTATACCTCGAGATACCTGAAGGTATTGAAACGCAGGTTGATAAACACAATAATGTATTAAAACTAAATAGGTCTATATATGGTCTTAAACAGTCGCCAAAAGTGTGGAATAAGTTATTTAATGAGTTCCTGTTGTCACTTGGCTTTGTACAAAGCATGGCTGATGACTGTCTGTACGTTTTCAAAAATAAACATGATGGGACGATAGTTTATCTACTCACTTATGTTGATGACGTTCTCATTAGTTCGAATAATAAAGAACAAATTATATTTTTCAAAAATAAAATTAATAAGAGATTCAAATGTAAGGATCTTGGAAAAGTTAATAAGTATTTAGGTTTAAACATTAATTACAGTCGCGAAGAGGGCACACTGGAGATCGAGCAGAAGAATCTCATCGAGTCTGTTGCTAGGCGATTCGGTGTTGATAAATGTGCACCTACCTACACACCTATTGACCCCAAACTCCAATTGGATAGGGACCTCAATGCGTGTGATAGTGTACTGAATAATAACTATCAACAGCTCGTGGGATGTTTGATGTACCTAATGCTAGGATCACGGCCTGATATTTGCTTTGCAATATCGTACTTCAGCCAGTTCTCCAGTTATGCCACAGATGAACATTTCAAATATTTATTGAGAGTTCTGAAATATTTAGTGACTACCAAAGATAAAAAACTTATATATTCATATGAAAATAATAACAATGGCAATATAGTCGAAACATATTCGGATGCCGATTGGGGTAACTGTGTTAACACAAGACGGTCAATCTCGGGTTACTGTGTCTTTGTTTATGGGTCGCTGGTGTCCTGGTCTAGTAAGAAACAACCAACGGTAGCTCTGTCTAGCACTGAAAGTGAGTTGATCGCCATATGCGATGCTACCACTGAATCAATCTGGTTGAAATATTTAATGAGTGACTTTTGCATTCAAATTAATGACAGAGCTGTAATTTACGAAGACAATCAGAGTTGTCTGGCTATTTTGCACTCTGGAAAATGGAACACACGCAGATCAAAACATGTGGATGTAAAGTACCGTTTTGTGTGCAATCACGTAAATTTAGACTTTAAGTATTCATACGTGTCAACTTCGCGACAGTTGGCTGATGTTTTTACGAAGGGCTGCCCGAGGCCTAAATTTGATGTATTCTGTAAAATGTTAAAGTTGTTGTAACTTATTGTATATGTTTACCATTCATGTAGTATTTGTTGTTGTAACCTTTTGTATTTTTTTTTGTTGACCTTTTGTCATTTGTGCTCTTAATGACTTCATTAGTTTAATAATTCATTTTTTCCATTTTACCGTAATCGTATAAGTTTAATTTGAGGAGGCGTGTGAGAATTATAGCAAATTAAATTATACTCGTGACTATTATTCTCACATATCATTTGTGGTGGCAACACTGTTTATATATTTTTGTGATCTGTGATTTTTAGTGTTTTGTACCTGACTGTGATATTTTGTAATCATACGCCTCTAGTCGCATTTTGTTATTCATGTTGTTAACAACTCCACTACTCTAATGTGGAAATAAAAAGTTCGTAATTAGTGAATCTTGTGTCTTTATTTATGTGTTCGTAATATGTGTGTCTAGTCTCAGTTCGATGTCGTTTTTAGTTTAGGTTCGTTTCATAGGTTTCTAGTCGTCTCGATCCGTTGATTTCTTCCTCATCTTCTCACAAGATGACTAATAAGAAATGACATAATTAGATGACAATGTTACATACGTATATGTATGTATGTGTGTATATGTGTCTGTGTGTGCATGCCAATTTCCCTATATAAACTAACATATCTTGCGACAAAATCTTCAGCATTCTCTTAGGATTTGGCACTCCCATACATTCCTGTATGATGTGGCAGAACGTCCAAAGCTACTGATTGCCTTCTGGTGTGAATACTTCTTCACAACAAGGTATTTTACAGTGATGACATCAACATTATTTTTTGGCTATGTTGTGGGTGTCTAGAGGGGTTTTGAGCTTTTACAAAATTTGGCATGGTTTGCTGGCCAGTTACTCACTTGTCAGACAAATGTTTTACTGACTTAAACACCTTTGGCTGTCAAATTAGAGGTCTGCTTCAAAAAGTGGGAAGTCTATAGCCCTCTTTCCAATTAAATTTTCCAGAAGGAAATAAGAAGTAGACCTGGGGGAATCAAGTTTGCTTCATTTCTCAACTCTTCTACCTTTGACTAGACTCAGAAGTTTCTGTAGTTCCCAATCAACAAAAAAGGATCTGAAGACCAGAAATTTTAAATTTGGAAACTGCTTTAGACCCACACAATTTAGCAGATTGAACTTTGTGGGATGGTCCTACATTGAGACAAGACTCAAACCCTCCCACATCAGACCCACAAATAAAGGAATCTGTGTTTGCTCTATGAAAAAGAAAATTCTAATTCTAACAAATTACAGCAGAAGTTAAGTGACGATACAAACTTGACACCATCAATTCTAAGTATATCTGGAAATTCTCCTAACCAAGCATTATTGGCATTGTCAAATGCTGGAAGGAGTCAACCGCAGTTGATTCTAGAAGTAATGACACAGTTACTGCAACTTCTACACATTCAGCCAATGCAGAACCCTACATTTCTCAGATGGAGGATAGAGATTCCAGAATTCCTGCCCAATGAAGCTGATCTTTGGTTTACTCTCCTTGATGGTAGATTTGAAACAGAAAATCTACAAAATAAACAAAAAAACTCACACATCTGTGAGATAAAATAATACCTAACATTCCTGATATCATGGATGAAGCAAACAAATACTCCTGGTTCTGCAAGAAAATTAAAGGTGTGTTGGGTAAAACAAAGATCAAATAATCAATGGCATCGGTGGAATGAAGATGAGAGGCAATAAACCATCCATCTTCATGGCCAAATTAAGGAAAAAGGCTGACAATATAATAGCCCCTTCAGTAATTGAAAACTAGTTTTGAAAACAATTACCCCAAAATGTTATGCAATGTCTGGCAGCTGTAAGTTCCACAGTAATCAATACTTCTGCGGACCTAGACCATCTTGCCAAAAATGCAGATAGTGCACTGGAACACACTATTTATAGAGAATGGAGAAATAGCTCAACTTAAAGTTCAAATTTCTCAGTTGATTACAGAAGTAAAAAAGAAAAACAATAACTCACAGAAAAATAATGGTATAAGAAATAATTGCTCAAAAAGTAGGAATAATAACAGAATAAAGAAAGAAAATCCAGGTCTAAAGACAAAACAAGAAGTTCTACCAGGGGTCAGAGTCTAACTCCCCCTAGAAGACCATCATCAAAATCTCTTTCTCAAAATTGGGAGGACAAAACCTGCTTTTTGTACAATTGGTTTGGTATAGAGACCACCAAATGTAACAGTATATGTCACTGGTGGGGGAAACCATATAAAAAATCTGTTCATCAAACTAGAATGAGGGGCCATTTATATGGCTGTAATGGTATAATTGTTACAAAAAGTACACGACACATATATTATTTTTGTATAATGTTTATTTTTATGTGCACAAGAAAATATTAAGATGCAGTATATTGTACAAGAGAAGAATTGGTAATCAATCAGACTTAAGTTTAAGTATATGGATTCGAGTGAATTATACATTGGTGTCACGGGAGATATACAATGTGATTAGTTGATAGAATCTAAGTAATTTATAGTGAGCCAATAGAATAACATACTCATGACATAAAATGGGTGTAGTTATAATTTTAAGAGGAATTGGGAATATTGCAGAGTTGTATTTTGTATTCATGGAATAAATGACATCATTATATTTATTGTGAGAATATTGTATTAGAAGGAAAAGGTGATGTCAATAGACAAGTCTTGATAAATTTCATTGACGTCATTAAGACAGGATATGAGAGTGAGGTTATAGACAAAATGAAATAGAGGAATAATATTAATAGAATATGAGAGATATATTAAAATAAAGAAATGATATGGAATTATCATTACAATAGCCAAAGACCCCTCAGAAAAATACTCATACCACCTATTCATAAAAGACAGGATGAACAGGAGATGGTACTTAACTGACTCAGGTGCTGACCTAAGCATATTGCAAATAAATAAAAATCTGAAAGTACATCATCGAAAATACTACCTCCTTACTGCTAATTGTCAAAACCTTCCAACTTACAGACTTGAAATTAGCAAAGTTAACATTGGTTTGCAAAGACATGACGTCCTTCACAGTTGCAGACATTCCAACACAAATCCTAGGAGCAGATTTTTTTGCACATTTTGGACTGGTCATTGTCCTCAAAAATGGAAAATTAATAGATAGTGAAACTAAACTATATGTGGATGGCAAAATGCTAATATGCCAACTAGACACAAATATTTCTAGTTGCACAAAAGACAACAAATAATTTCTACAGATTCTGTTAGACTATCCTGGAGTTACAACTATCAATTCATAGGCATCTTAAGTACAAACACGATACAATTCATTACATTGAAACTAAAGGACTAACATGTCATGCTAGAGCTATCAGATTATTACCTGACAAAAACAAAGCAGCAAGAGAATATCATGATTGGATCATAGGGGAAGGCATATGCCACCCTTCAAGAAGTTCAAGGAGTTCTACAATCCACATGACCAAAAAAGCAAGTGGCGAATAGCAAATTATTGGTGACTACAGGACCTTAAATGCCAAAAAATTTCTTAATCGTATCTAGTCCCTGATATTGTGGAGTTCAATGCAAATATGAAGGGTAAAAAGATATTCTCAAAAACTGACATCAACTGGACATTCCACCAAATTCCAATGGCCAAACAGGACATCTGAAACAGTGCAGTTACAAAACCCTTTAGACTATTTAAATACCTTTGAATGCCATTTGGACTCTGTAATTCTGTACAAACTTTCCAAAGATTGATCAATGAATTGTTTAGGGAATTGCCATTTGTTTATGCATATTTGGGTAATATATGTATCTGCTCAGAAGGTGGTAAGCAAGAGCAAGAGAAGAATGTAAGAGCCATTATATAATGTACACACACTGCCAGCCTTACTAATAATGTTTGTAAAGGTTTTTACAAACAAGCCATAATTTTCTTTCTCAGCTACCAACTCTCTACCAAAGGCATTTCACCACTGAAGATCAAAATAGAACCAATTTTGAATTTCCCAGCTGAACTCAGGCGTTCCTTGAACTGTGAATTTCTACAGACATTGTATAAAGAATGCTGCATCTGAATAAAGAAAGCTGTTTGAATTAGTAAAAACAAATAAAAAGAAATATAAAACCCCACTTGATTGGAAAAAAGAAGCCAAACTGACCTATGAATATATCGAAGAAACACTGGAAAATGCAACTCTACTAGCTCCCCCACATGAAAGTCTGCTATTATGTGTCATAACTGATGCATTTGATTTTGCAATTGGTGAAATTTTGTACCAAATGGATAATAACAAAAAGTTACCACTTGCTTTCTTTTCAAGAAAGCTTTCAAAAATAGCACATAGGACAGGGTATTTCTGGGAATCTTTTCTCTGTTGAATAATTTCTGGGACCATCTAGAGGGTGGATGTTTTACTGTGTATACAGATCATAAACTCCTAACACATGCCTTCACACAAAATACAGAACCACCCTTCCCAAGATTCTGATAATTGGACTACACTGGACAATTGACTACAAACATCCAGTATATAAATGAACAACTTGACACTCCAGCTTATGCTTTTAGTAGGATGAAAGCTATCACAACACTGGCTCAATTACTTTATGCTGAAATAGCTGAAAAACAGCTTAAGGATGCAGAATTTCAAGAATTGTTATTGAATGATGATATAGCTCTAAATTTGACTACTGCAGACTTACTCCAAATTTGTGTTTTTTCTTCTCTATTTCTGGAGTTGATGTGAGAATGGAACTCTTGCCTTTTTCTCTTTGTTTATGTTTTGATGGATTTTTTGGATTAGTCATGTCAGGCTATTCAATAAACTGCTACGGACTAACAAATTTAGAGTTACCTTTCTCAATACATGGCATACTGGTTGTTGTAAATGCACACTAAAAAGAAGGCTGTTGTGAAGGTGCACCTGAACAAGGCTCTTCTGAATTTTCTGTCGTGATGGTGCTGGTATTCTGTTCAGATGTTACAGACAAATTATTTGAATCAATACCCCCTGCACTGACATTTATAAATAAATCTTTATTTCCTTATTTTTCTTTAACAAAATCAATGTAATCATCATCACTGAAAATTTTGGCGTTAAAGGGATAAATTCTGGTTGCAGAAAACCCAGATTTTATATTTGAAATTGTGAATGTCTTTTCAAAGGCACCATCTATCAATTCAACTATGTCAAAAATTGTAATAGGTAATCCTCCATTTCTCAGCATCCAAGAATTTGCACCTCATGTAAATGCCCTTTTGAATGGAGCAAAAATGGAAACATCTAAAGTTTGCAATTTATTGCTGCAGTGAGGGGGTAAGGACAGCAAAATAACTCCATTGTCCCTGGCCATAGTTAGAGTTTCAATCAAAGTATGCGACTTATGATTATCTAGTATCAATAATGCTGGATTTTCTTTCAACAAGCTTGTTTTTTTGATGAAATGATCCTAAGTTTTGAGAAAGAGTTCCTTTTTCATTCAACCATTTTGAATAGCCAAACCTAGTGATTCATTTCGGGCGCTTTTCATCATATGGTGTTGAAAATTCACCCTGAGGGAAAATGTAAGTTGGAGGTACAGGAACTCTGGAAGCACTCACAGCAAAACAAACAGTAACTAGGGCCCCTCGTTCTCCAGAAGTAACTTTTTGTAGGCATTTTGTTCCAGTTTGAGCCAATACTCGACCAAGTTTTTGGACGCAAGTAAATCCGGTTTCATCGAGATTGAATATTTTAGAACCATCAGCATAATGCTCTGAGTTAGCACTTATTATAGTGTGCAGGTTTTCCAAAAATTTAGACATGTTTTCTTTATTAAATGATAACAATCGATTTAGACTGCAGGCTTCTGGTTTTCTCAAATTTATATTTACATGATGTTTTTGAAATCATCAGTACCAGTCATGACTCAAGAAAAAAATTGAATTGGTATGAAAGAATAGAGCAATAATATTCTTTTTTAATGAAATTGACAATATTATATTTTAAAATAAACTACCTGCTATTTTATTCTCCGTCCAACTTTTCTGTATTTTCAGATTATTTCTTTTGGTTAATTCATAAGCAATGTTTTGGAATTCAAAAACAGTTATTCCATAGCCAAGATTATTTCTATCATTGATATATTCGACCAGCTTTGTTTACTGAGATTTGGCAAATATCATCCTCACTTCTTAATGTGGTCTCATTGAAACAACTTATGAAGAAATAGGAATTATCAACTGGTCCAGCCAGACAAAAATGACAACGAAAGACTTTAATTGAACGATAACATCGAAAGAAGATCAGACACACATATTACGAACACATAAATAAAACACCAAATATTCACTTTTCACGAACTTTTATTTTCACACAAGATGGTGAAGATGTTAATTCATCAACGTTTGATGAGCGACAAGAGGCACACAAAATATATTATCACAGTTGGGTTTCAAACATAAAATCACAGATTACAAATAATACTAAAAACAGTGTTACCACAATATATGATATGTGAGAATAATAAGCTAACGTATAATATAATTTGCTATCATTCTCACACAACTCCATCACCAGCCTTTTTTTGTTTATTCATGTAACTAGAATAAGTATGAAATAAACACAAGGTATATGGACTGTCTTTCAAAAACTTCAGAAAAAAAATTTTTAAAGGTGTGATGTTCTTACTGTAATAATGTCTTATGAGATAATTCATGCCTTTTAACTGCTTTACAAATGTAATAATCATTAACCAAAACATCATTTACAGCTGCTTTCATTGTATCAGCACTGAAACCTCCAATGGTTCTTTTATTCTTACACTTTCGAGGCATCTGAAAGTGAAATTATGAGAATTTAATATGTGTCATTGTGTACCACCATTCAGTGTGTCAATGAGTACCAATGACCCTTGACTGATAAAATGTAAAAAAATTATTCAATTGGTTAGAAAATATTATAGGTCTTTGTGAAGTTTATAGAATACTCTAATTTTGGTATGAAATGTACTTTAATAAATTATGGAAATCATGAAAATGAAACACAAATTCTGTGTCATTCTTACTTTTAATATGGAAAAAAACATTTCTTATCACTAGTCGCAAATTATTTATAGGATCCTCATGAATAACAGCTGGATGGTAGGTTTCAATGATATCAATAATACTTGTGAATTTCCTGTAGGTGGTGCTAATGTAGTCAATGCTGTTAATGTACACTTCTGTTGTGGCAAATCTGTGCCACATAATGTATTATCGACTGACATTCTGACGTCATTATTTTGTTTAAAGATCTCGCCCATCCCTGTATGTAATATATTAATCGATAATTTGATAATCGATCTTTGTCATCATTCGATGTACACCTCGATCGCTAAGATATTATTGTTGATATGATATGATGATTTGTCCTTTGAAAAACGTTGATCATGGCGGTTCTCAATAAACTAGTCAACAGTTGTTCGTGTTTTATTCGCTAATATTCACTCTAGTCATTTAAAATATTAATAGGTTATGGGCCCAGGCAGCTTGCCACTGCGATGTAAGTTTGTTTTTATCGTTCGTTTTAAGTTTTAATTAATTTTTATACTTGCGTTTTTGCGCCTAGTGATTCGTTCAACGTCAAGTTGGTGCTTGAATACATTTTCATTGTTCTCACACATGATCCTCCATTCGTTTTTTTTTACTATTAAGTACCTCCGTTCAAGTAATTATGCCCTGTGAAATGCCGTTTTATTCCAAACTTGATGCGCTCGAACGAAGTAACAGTCTTGGAAGATTCAATGGATCAAAATATGATGGATGGAGATTCAGATTATTTATGACAATCAGGGGTGAAGGATTAGCTGATTTGCTAGATCGAGCAAAGGCAGCTGATGTCGGACGTGATTATCGGAAGAAAGCAGATAAGTTTTGTTCCCTAATCGTTTGTTTTCTCACTGATTCACATTTAACATATACCCAAGATGTCACTGAACCTTACAAAATAGTAGAGAAGCTGGATCGAGTTTACTTAAAATTGGGTACTGCTAGTAGAATTATGTTAAAATGTGAATGGGCCAACTTGCGACTCAAGGAGGGCGGTAACATGGAAGAATATCTACGTCATGTTGAAGAATTAACTGTGAAGATGAAGACTACAAACATCCACCTTGAACAGCAAGATGTTGTTGAACATCTACTGATGTCACTTCCAGCGTCATATGGGACAGTAGTTGCGATCCTGGAGAACGAATTTGAGCCAGATCTCGAAACAGTCAAGATGAAATTGCTGAACAAATATGCTAAGCAGAAAGGTTCATCTACAACTTCAAAACCTATTGAATCACAGTCAGCAATGGTGGCTGGTGGTGAAACAGTCATCAACGTAATGGTGGTCATTGTCAGTATAGTGGTAATGGTCATCGCTCAAATGGTCATGGTTGTCGAAATAATAATAATAATGTTCTTGGTAATGGTAATCGAGAAGATAGTCAATGTAATGGTATGGTACAATCTAGTCATAGTAATAATTATGTGTCTGATCGTAATATTAAATGTTTTAACTGTGGGAAACCAGGTCACCTTTGTCGTGACTGCCGATTGAAGGCAAATTATTCTGGTAATGAACGTTTCCAAGTTAAATGTCATAATTGTAATCGTTTTGGTCACTTTGCTAAAAATTGCCATAATAATAATTATAATAATAGAGATGCTAATTTGTCAGAGAATTCAACTGGTAGTAATGCAGGTCTGTCGTTTGATCATAGATCAGGATCTAATGAAAAGTGTTCCATGTTCATGTGTTCCATAGGTTTGTCAGATAATTCAAATTCTAGTGCAGAGGTGTTATTCAAACTGAGCTGTGTTTGATTGGACTACACTAACTTACACCAACCTACACCGGTAGGGATATTCCACAAATATTCATGTAAAACTAGACATAAAGTCATATAACATTCCTACATTTGTGGAATCGACCTCCCGGTGTAGGTTGGTGTAAGTTGGTGTAGTCCTATCAAACAGAGCTCTGGACTCTGGTGCCACCAACCATAACATAAACGACGATGGATTGTTCATTAAAAGTATTACCTTAAAAAATCCTATTCAAATTAAAATTTATAAACGTAATATGTATGTGTATGCCACAAAGGTGGGTACTATTTTGTGTTGGTCCAAAACGGGTGTGAAATGCACAATTAATAATGTTTTTTAAGAAGAATTCCCTACCAACCTTTTATCAATTCGTAAGCTCACACAGGCAGGGATTAATGTCTACTTTGTTACTCAAGGAAATGCAAAACTTGTTCAAGAATCTACTGGTGAGCTCATAAATTATAGTAAGTCGCCAAATCATGAATTATATAATATTCGTTTCTTTTTAAAGGATTTTTCTAAAGCATATAACACAGAATCTGATGACGATGTAAACCTTTGGCATGCTCGGTTGGGGCATCCAAATTTCACAATAATGAAGAAAATGTCGAAGGCCCGTTTCATAAAAGATTTTAATTATAATAACGTAGAATTTTGTAGGTCGTGTGTTGAAGGCAAACAGTGTAAATTACCTCACAATCCATCTGCAAACAAAACCTCTCGTCCACTTGAATTGATTCACTCTGATCTATGTGGACCCATGCAGACTACCAGTTATAATAATAAACAATATATGCTAACATTTATTGATGATTTTACAGCTTTTGCTACAGTTTATTTACTGGAAAGCAAAGACCAGGTTTATGAATATTTTCTCAATTATGAAGCCAGAGTTAAAAATTTCTTTGGTCGAGATATAAATGAAATTTGTTGCGATAACGGAACTGAATACATGAATGTGAGACTTAAGACGCAATGCAAGTTACTTGGCATTGTTATTGGTAACACTGTACCGTTTTTTCCGCAAATGAACGGCCATGCAGAGCGTTTCAACAGAACATTAGTTGAGAAGGCTCGCACAATGCTGTTACATGCTAATATGAATAACAGATATTGGTCAGAGGCTGTACTATGCTCGACATATCTTTATAATCAAACTTTCAACTACGGGGTGAATATCCAGCAAAGCTTTGGTATAACAAAGATGTAGATTTATCTAATGTTAGGGTTTTTGACTGTGATGCCTACGCTTTGATTCCAAAAGAGAAAAGAAAAGACAAATTTGATAGTAAAACAATCCCTCTCGTATTTGTTGAATATAATCCTGAGGGATATCGGTTACTTAATACCAGCACTGACAAATTGATTCCTGCTAGAAATGTAACCTTTGACGAAACAAAATTTATTAAAAATGTAAATAAAAATTTAGAAAATAGGGAACAGGTTGCATCTACAAGTACATTGAGGACTAATGTAAATAGGAACTCAAATTATGATAACGTAAATCAACATAACGTAAGTCATTATGACCTTGAAAATATAGAAAACATAACTATCGATGAACCGAACGCTGATGAGCTTTGCCATTATGCCTATTCGGTATTTAATGAGTATCCTACAAATTTTCAGGAGGCTGTAGCCTCAGATAATAAGTCTGAATTGGACGCTGCCATAGCCAAGGAGTTGGAGGCACTTTATGCCAACAATACTTGGACTCTGACAGACCATCCGTGTAATGTAAAGCCTATCAGTAGTCGATGGCTATTTAAAATTAAAGAGGATAACGATGGTGTTAAGCTATATAAAGCTTGCTTGGTCACTCGTGGTTTCAAAGTTAGAAAAGTGTTCAATTTTAAAGAACTGTACGCACCCGTAGCCAAAATGAGTACACTCCATGCACTTCTGGCACACTGTAACAATCTCGGATATATTATCTCGCAAATCGATATTAAAAATGCCTTTCTTAATGGGATATTGCATGATGATGTCTACTTAGAGATCCCGGAAGGCATCTATATTAACGTAGATCGCAAAAAGAAGGTCCTCAAATTAAATATGGCTTTATATGGTTTAAAACAGGCTCCTAAAGCCTGGTTTGAAAAATGGAAGAAATTCATCACTTCCATTGAATTTGTACCATCTAGACATGATGAATGTCTGTATTTAAATAAAAATCCAGAAGGTGCTGTTTTCATCCTCGTATATGTTGATGATATTTTGATATGTGGACCAAATGATAGTATAATTAAAGATATTAAAGTAAAACTCAACAGCACTTTCAAGACCCATGATTTGGGCAATGTTAGATCTTACCCTGGGTTGCAAATTATTTATAATAAAAACACTAGAAAATTAAAACTAAATCAAAAACAATTAATAAATAAAATAGCTGAAAAATTTAAAGTACAAAATTGCAACCCTGTTTATACACCAATAGAAGAGAAATTGTACCTATTTGTTGATGACACTAAAGAAAAAGATGAAAAATTGTGCACTCGTTATAAGGAGCTACTCGGGTGTCTTATGTACGTTATGCTCGGGACAAGGCCCAATATCTGTTATGCTGTATCTTATTTTGGACAGTTCCAATGTAATCCTAATAAGGCTGTTTATTCGCATTTATTGAGGGCTCTTAAATACTTAGTGATTACTGTTGATTTAGAGTTGATTTATCGTCATGTTCCTAATTCGAAACAAATTGTTTCTTATGTTGATGCTGACTGGGCCAATTGCCCCAATACTCGAAAGTCAGTCAGTGGTTATTGTCTTTGTACATGGCAATTTAATTTTATGGAGAAGCAAAAAGCAGTCTTTGGTTACATTATCAACCACTGACGCAGAGATTGTTGCTCTTTGTGACTGTATACTCGACACTATTGCTATACGTAATATTCTATTAGACATGTTTGTACCTATTTTGTCACCGTGCCTCATATTCGAGAATAATGATAACTGTATTAAATTTGCCAATGGCTCATTCGGCAAAAAGCATCTCGACATTAAATTTTATTTAGTTCAAGATTACGTTGAAGCCAAAATTATAAGTATGAACAGAGTGCCAACCCTGGACCAGTTGGCTGACATGTTCACTAAAGGATTAGGACGTACAAAATTTTTGAAGTTTAGAGCTTCATTGCTTAACTTGAATGCTTAACCGCAATTTTTGACATAACCTGAAACGTCCAATGACTTAGTGATTTAAAATATTAATAAATGCAATTTCAAATGTGTCACTGTGTACCCATGCGCACCGTGTACCATTTTACCCTACAGCTACACTAATTAGAGCTTCTTCCATCTCTGGCACTCTTTACACAAGTTGAGAGCCACTATGTTCAGGGTAACCCTGCTCTTGAACCAAGCCTCAATAGTCCCTGTATCCATCTGAGTCTTGGAGGAACAGTCTTCAATGAATTACACTGACCTTGTTGCCCCTCATTGGCACTGTTGTATCTCCACCTACCTTCTCATGCATCACATGACACAACTATGATAGACTATCCTATATTGGTTTATCCTTTATTCAATACACGTACCTGGTTAAGGTTTTGAATAGGGAATAGCAATGAGCCACTGTTCTCACTCTACCTCACTTAACAGAGCAGTTGATGCCTATACTACCTCTTCCAGCATCAAATCCTCTGAGTTCCACTCTTCCTTTACCAGTGTTGAACCCACAAGGTTCCACTACCTTAGCATTAAGTCAACAAGACTCCATTCTCTCTCCTTTAGTTGAGATGTGGCTCAATCAACACTTGCTCAGACAACAATGACATCAATCTGCAATGAGCAATCGACCCTCTCACAACACTGGTGACCAGGAGATGCCTCTAACTTAAAACCTGTGAGAACCTCCAAATTGCCACACTCGCATATTGTACGCATTTATCATCGTCTGTTTCCCCTGGAAACATGATGGGGAGAGTAGTATGATAACTTCCTACCAGTGGTGATGAGTGTGCTTGCGCACTCACTGGTTGGTTATGTGGCCTGTCCCTACATTACGTAGGGCAAACACTCTTTTGGTACACACAGGTTAGTAGCTTACCACTACTAATCTAATTTTAATACTAAGCAAGGTCACACACATACAAGGTTGATTAGTAGTTGTACACATGTGCTCTCCACAGTGTCCTACAGTTCTGGTTAACCAAAGCAACTTTTTTAGTTATTGGTTGAGACAAAATTTGTGGTAAAATAGACAAAAATATGTTTATTCAAGTCACATTATCAATAATTCATAATTTTCCAGGAAAAAATTAATAATTTCTGAAAAAAAAATTATTTGTATTATTGGGAATGGATCGAGGACTGAACATGAAAAGAAACACTTTTTAAGAAACAACTCGTATGTATTTCAAAACGATACAAAAATATGGATGGTGAATTGAATGTTTGTCAGAGTCAAAAATATATTTGATACATGAAGTCAGTGCTGCCAATGGGGAAGCACAAAAATATATTATGTATGTGTATACAGGTTATGCATATATGTGAACGAATAAAGTATAGTTATGAGGTACTGTGGGATTGTCTCCCAACACATATTGATATTTTAGAAAAACCAATAAAAACCTATTCTTTTTGGTTATTGTTCTGGTTAATGGTTTCAGAATTTTGTGGGAATGGGTTAATGGTTATTGGTTAGGTGAAATTTTTTTGTTATGGTTATTGGTTCTAAAATCAAAATTGTCAATTTGTTTAGGTTTTTAGTGGTTATTGTTCTGGTTATGGTTGTTTTTACAAGCCCTGGTTTCACGTGTACATTCATAAAATTTATAGAATGTTAATCACCTAAAAGTATTTATAAACTTTGATTAATTTTATAGACACATTGTAAACGCCTCCTGGACTCCCAAATGTGTATAGTCAAAGATAAACTTAGAGATCTGATAGAAAATATATTGGGAATATAAGGTTTTACTTGAAGTTTTGACTGCAATTTTCTTATTTAATGGGAGATAATTTTTCAAATTAAATAAAATTTTAGAGTAGGTTTCAAGAAACAAAGTGAGTTCAAGAACAAGAAGTTTAAGCCCTTAGGAGTAAAGGAAATTGAAAAAAAAGATGAAATTGTGAATCAAATTGGCTTAATTTACTGTTATCAGTAAACTTAACCCTAAAGCCAACTGATAATAAGGCTGAAAAACAGTAAATTTTTGAAAATGAGTACTTATAATTAGTTCTCTTTAGGGTTAAGTTTATTGATAACATTAAATTATGCCAATTTGATTTATGATTTCATCTTCTTTTTCAATTTTCTCAGTTTCTAAAGGATTCAATTTTTAGTTATTGGGGTCATTTTATTCTTTGAAACCTCTTATAAAATTTCATTTATTACAAAAAAGTAGTTATCTCATTAAATATGAGAATTATGACCAAAAATGCGGGTAAAAATTTATATTTTCTATGTATTTTAAATGAGGCTTATAGGTTTAATGGAGTTAGGGTAGCTGGCCTTACTGAACATCATGTAAAATTTAGCATATTGTTTCTCTAGTATTAATTCATATGGTGGTTGATTCTACCTTACAAATGTAGAATATCAAATTGAAAATTTAGAATACCACCCCTGATGTATTTGGATCAAAATTTAAAGTAGTTGCCTTCTGATGGCCCATTTGTCAAGCGTGTTGACAGTGGCAGAACTAAAGGGGGTCCAGGGGAGACCACAGACCCCCTAAAAAATTCTGAACCCCCTATAAATTTTTCTCAATAAATGACCAAAAAATGGTAAAACTTATGAGTGATAAAAAACAAAAAACTAAAGAAGAGAAAGCAAAAACATTCAAACAATGAAAAAAAATTAGGAATAATGAATTCAGATTCAGATTCCTGGATGACAGAAAAAACAAAAAAAAATTTGTCCTCTTTATCGTTAAAAACAGACAAAGAAGGAATAAAAACATTTTGTCCTCATAAATCTGTCTTTAACAAAAAATGAAGAAAAGGAAGTGTTGGCCTTGGCAAATGCATCATCTGTAACAAAAACAACAACAAGAAAGAAGTTTTTTTTTTTAATTTGAATGACCACCACCACACATGCACGCACGCGCGCGCGCACACACACACACACACGCGCGCGCACACACACACACACACACACACACACACAGGAATACAACATCATGTGATCAGTTAATGCAATCTGATGCAATTGTAAAAAAGTGGATTAACTTGTTTTTCCACTTATTCATTTTATTTCTATTGTAAAAGTGAAAACCTGTCTGACCAGTTTTTGAGTTGTTTTGTTTAAATTAAAGTTTAAGATATGGTTGTATTGTTCTATTAATGATATAATGATATAATTAATAATATTTTTTCAAAGGAACTTTAAAAAAAGAAGTGGGAGTTTTTTTTAAATTTTTTTTTTTTTTTTTAATTATAAAAATGTCCAAAAAGTCAATTCGAGTAACAGAACATTACACAATTATTTTAATATACCCCCTTCTAAACATACAAAAAAATATGATAATTCTATTCCCAATGAAACAGAGCATTTGAAAGCAAATGTTGGTACTTCTACTTCTGAGGCTGAAATTGCTGAAAATGATGAACTTGAAGCTGAGAAAGTAGCAGTTGTATCTGGTGCCAGTCTCTCATCAAATATTGAGCCTACTGAGGCTGAGGGTACTAATCATTTACAAAATTTTGATAAAGAAGAAAACCATGAATTTTTTTATTCAAGTATGTAGGTTCTAAATTACCTATTTAAATTCAATATTTACTTTCTTATTTTGCATCTTAAATTTGCCATTTTATAAGTGCATATTTGCCATTTGGAAACATTGAGGGTTGTAAAAACAGAAAAAATTGTTAATGGATGGAGGTCTAAAATTTTAATAGCATAATTATAGTTCCATAAATTCATCCAATTTGGGCAAAAAAAAACATTTTTGTTTATAATGGACATATTTCCTTCCCTTTGAGAAGTAAACGATTCAATTTTAAATGGGCTAGTTAGTAATTTACTTGTTTTATTTATAATTTCAGTTATAAATAAGTCCAAAGAAAACAATTTTAGTGATTGTGAGGATGAAAAAATTTAAATTAGCAGCGATGAAGAGGAAATGGATGGAAGTGCAGTAGTTGAACTTGACTCTGAAATATGTGGTTCTAATACTACTTCGCAACTGTTGCAAATGCAGCTGCCCTTTGGTCCATCAGATTTATCAAAATTGAAAAATGAGAATCCCAAACAACCAGTATTGGGTGTGTTCCCAAAAACTTCATATGGTGCAGGTAGTTCAAAACAAGCGTATTCTTTTTTTTTATTGGTATAAGTTGTTTCCTTGGCTTGAGTATAGTGTCTTAGCTGATGCTGCATTCTGTTTTCCTTGCAGATTTTTCTGCACTAATATTAATGATAATAATCGTATTTTTATTGAATTGGGCTACAAAAATTGAAAGAAAGCTACTCAAAAATATTTTGGTTTCCCTCAATATGAGCGGAGTCAGAATCACGTAACTAGTGTTGTAAAATGGAACTCTTATGAAGCATTACCTGAAGATTTGGATTCAAATACCAAGAAAAATGTTGCAAGTCAAATCAGTGAAAGTCATCGTTTACTAGTTAAAGAAAATCGTATGTATTTACAAATAGTTGTGCAAGTTTTATTTCTAACAGCCATTCAAGGTATAGCTCAAAGAGGACATAGTGAAAAAGAAGATAGCTTAAATCGTGGTAATTTTATAGAAATTTTAAATTTAATTGATAAAAATAATGAGGTTGTTTAACATAAAATAGACACACTGCCAAAAAATGCTAAATATACCAGTCCTCTGGTTCAAAATGAAATCATTTCAATTGGTGCAAACTTAATTTCAGAACAGATTGGTTTAGAATTAAAAAAAGCCTTATGCTTTGCTGTTATGGTAGATGAAAGTAGAGATATATCAAAAACTGAGCAGCTTTCTATAGTTATTAGATACTATCTTGAGGGGACTATTTATGAACAGTTTTTATACTCTTTTATTCTACTCACTCAATTTGTTAAAGTACACCGGATAACCAACTTAGTAGAGTTGGGAATTTTGGTTCATTTTGCGGATTTAGTTCATTGAGTCTGCTTCACCAAAGTGAACTAGTTCACTGAACTAGTTCAATTAGTTCAGTAGTTAGTAAATTTTTCAACTCGATCACTTCAATCAGCTGATTCATGATTGGCTCATATCATTTAAATCAACTGATTTATTATATGATATTATGATCGACTCGCATTCATAAATTCATGCTAGAACTATTGGTTAATTGTTTTACTCACTCATCGACTGCTACTTACTTCAATTTCAGTTCGATCAACGGATCGAGTAGAGTATAGACTGATAAGAACTAAGAACTATCAAAAAAAAAAAAAATAACTCATGAACTAGTTCATTTAGAAGTGAACTAAATGATTGATTAGTTCACTTCTAGGATTCGTTCAAAAGAACTAACTCGTGAACGAACTACCCATCACTAAACTTCAGCTCTGCTTTCACGTGTTGTGACACAAGCATACGTACACTTACATCCATTTTTATCAGTTGTTTTTTCAATTTTTGTTTGTTTCTATCTCAGAAAAAAAGTGAGAAATTTTATTTTCTCTTTTGCCGTTATTTTCTTCTCAAAATTATAAAAGCGTATTTTTTAAAAACTCGTTTTTAACCTAACTTATTAGGATTTGAGCCTGCAAAGGCATTAGATGTAAAATCCTCATTTAAACATATTGAAAAAAAACTTCAAATGTGTTATGTTGATATAAGTTGCTGAGTTGCACAAACCTACGATGGTGCCAATGTTATGAGTAATTTTTAGAATTAACATACACATTTGTATCTAGTTTGGCTATTCACAGCCTTTTTTATGGAAACACAAAAGTTGATGTACCCAAGTAGCAAATTGATAGAATTAAAATGAATTTGCTATACAAGGTGGACAACACAGGTATCAGCTTGTTTAGCTATTAAGAAATTTTTCCCTGTTATTTTAGCTTTTTTCACACAAACTTGTAGCTAATAAACACAACTATATGGCGGAAGCTCAAGGCATATTATTACAAATAAATTTCAAATTGTTTTTAATTTGTGCATGTATTATAAAATATTGTTTGAATTTAAAAAGTTGGGCAACTTTTTACAGTCGAGTAAAGCTGAAATGGGTGGTGTTATGATTCTTATTCAGTCACTTCTTGATAATTTCCAACAATATAGAACAACTGATGATTTTTTTAATACTTTTATGAAGGAAGTATAAATGTGTGTAAAGAAAATGATATTGAAGTAGAAGAAAGTAATGTAAAATGTATTAAAAAAGTACCAAAAAAGTATAAAGAATTTAATGAAATTGTAACAAAAGATAATTTTAAAGTAAAACTTTTAATCCCAGTATTGGATGTAATAAATCAAGAACTAACTATTAGATTTTCTGACAATGATTTAATATTGAAAGATATTGAAGCTTTTTTACTACAGGTTTTAACTTTTCATCGTACTCATGCATAGAGCCACTTGCAGAGCATTATGAGATTGATTTGGAAATGTTACAGGTAGAGTTTAAAGGTTTACCCAAGAGTATTCAATTGCATGAAAAATAAAATAAAATTAACGTAAATAGTATAATGATATTATTAGATTTTCTTGAAAAGTATAAAAGTACATTTAATGAAACTTACAAATTAGGTATGCGTAATTAGTGTCACAATACCAGTCACCAGTGTCTGCTGTGAACGTACATTTTCATGTATGGGACTCATAAAGAATTATGCACAAAATTCTATGTTAGATGGAAAACTATCTAATCTAGCAATAATGTTTATTGAAAAAAAAATTGCTAAAAATATTAATGAAGATAATAGCTCTGTTTGATAGGATTACACTAACTTACACCAACCTACACTGGTAAGGATATTCCACAAATATTCAAGTAAAAATTGACACAAAGTCATATAACATTCCTACATTTGTGGAATCGCCCTCCTGGTATAGGTTGGTGTGAGTTGGTGTAGTCCTATCAAACAGAGCAAATGTAATTGAGCATTTTGCATAAATTCATAAAAATAAAAAAATTATTTTGTATTAATTTTTTTTATAAATGTTTGATTGTTAACAATCTGTAATGCCTATTATTAGACTATCATACAATTCTATTATAATTTCCATATTGATTTTTTTATTTATATTCCTACCTATCTACCTATCTTACTTATTAACATATTGGCTTTCACTTTGTTCTTTATATATTTTAATTATATTATTATACACCAGCAAAAATACTATAACACGTAATAAAATACGTTTTGGGACCTTGGGCTCTCATTTCATGATTTCCATTACAATTTTGAGAGTTGAATTTTCTTTTTTTTTAATCAATTTATTTTAGCCCTCCTTGGCCCCCCCCCCAAAAAAAAAGCTAGTTACGCCACTGCATGTTGATTTAGGGATTATGTACTGTTTTTTAGCTTTGAGAACATACACAATCAAATCTTTTGAAAGCATTTTATGAACAGCATAGCTACTAGAAAGCTTAAATTTTTAGGAGACATCTACATAGGTTATCTGTAGATTCCATAAAATCAAACATTTATTTCTGGAAATATTGCTGAAATTCTGTTCAAATCCTGTGATTTAATTTATGAGAATTCAAAAAATTTGGGGAATATGAACAGAATTTTGGCGATATCTTGGAAATGAAAATATGATTTTAGCCAAAATTTGATGGAATCTTTAGATAACCTATGTAGATGTCTCCTAAAAATTTGAGTTTTCCATTACTTACAATTTTTTTGTAACTGATTTTGATAACTTTGATTTTGTATGTTTTTAGTATTAAATAACTGCTTATTATACCAAAATCAACAACGTTAGTGGCACAGTCTAGCTGAGGCTTTACATTCCAATAGATAGATACTTGACTTTTACAATAATCGTATGAATTAATTCGATTTTTGAAGAAATAAATGGAGATACTATCTATTGCTGAAACACTCAAATAAGAAGAAATGAGGGAAAAAACCAAGCTGGCAGCTGTGGAAATTTTTCAGATTTTTATTTGTGCTTTACCTACCTGATATATCTGTACTTATTCATAATTAGCAGTATTGAGGAAATAAGTATGTTCATTTTGCCTTAGTACTTATCCCAGTTTTATCCAGTCTTATCAGGAATTATTGTAAGAACTTATAAGAGTGAGGTTTCAATCCCCATTCCATTGAACCATTTAAATGCATAGGAATTTGATGTGTGATTAATTGAAAATTGTTTGATTAATAAATTATTCAAGCGTAATTAAAAGATTAAGAAAAAAATTATTTTTTCAACTTTAATTAAATTTTATTTCCTTATCCTGTCTTTTATTTGTAATTCATATACCATTATTCAGTTATTTGTTTATCGAGTTTATATTATGAATTCTGATTCTTAGTTTCAAGACTACAAGATGTTAAATAATGAAAATTGAATTGATATTTTGATAAAACAATAAATTAAATGACAATTAATAATTGATATGATTTTGTGTTTTCCCTTTTCTAATTTCTCTATCTACGTACTTTCTTTAGTTCTTGACTCTCATAAAACATAACTGTAGCTGGAGCTGAGTACTGGTGACTTGAGAATTGTCTCAATAACTGAAATTTTAAATTCAAATAATAACTGTTTTAATTTTGAGTGTGAGTACTATATAATTTATAATTCAAATAATTATACTTCAGTTTATTGTTGGTTTATTTCTCAGTTCTCATTTCTGATTTATATCGTGTTGTCAATTGTCTTGATGACTAGTCTCTTGAATATTCATTACAATGACATGACTGACTAATGAGTATTGACACTATTGACTCCCTATTCATGTCAGTGAATTGATTTGTGATTTGGTACTTATATTTGTAATAAAATTTGTACTTTCAAGTGCAGAACTGTAGAACTGCAGAATAGCCATTCAACATGAAGAGGATTAATTAGAATTGTGAAAAAATCAGAGGGAATTCAAAATTATCAAGAGGAATTGCAAGTGAACTGTCATTTGTAGAAAGCTTAAATTTTGCAATGAAATTGACATATGTAGTTCAAGATTCTGTGAAAATTTGGCTGAAATCCTATATCTGGTTTTTGAAATATTGCTGAAATTCTATTCAGATTGAATGATTTAAAAATATAAGAATTTAGTCGCAGAATTTCAGAAATATCTCAAGAACCAAACGTACAGTTTCACCCAAATTTTCACAGAATCTTCAACTAACATACCTCAATGTTTCTAAAAAATTTCAGTTCTCCAAAATGAATGGCTCTCTTAAAATTCCTCTCAAAAATTTTTTCACGTTTTCAATGATACTCATTAGGAACACTAATCAAGTTCACATATCGTTAACAGTTGATGATATAAATTTAATTATTGGAAAAGAAACAATTTATCCAAGAAACTGAAATATGAAATTTAATGAATTAATTAATTAAAGAAATTGATACTTATTGATAACGACTTGTAAAATTCACAAGTACCTGTGATCAGACACAGAGGATGTTTTTTCAGTGGTTTCCAATTGCATCTATAAACAGACAACAGACAACAGACAAAAAATACTCAAGAGATTAAACTACAAGATTTCTGGCAGTTAAAACTTTTTTATGTTTTTATTTTTTTAAATATAATAAACAATCTGGCTAATCCACTCTAACAGATATAACATAAAATAAAACAAAAAAGTTATGAAAAAATAAAATTATAATAAAATTTTTTAGGATCATAAGGAATTGAATACAGGTTGCCGAGGGTAACAGTCCAAGTCATTAGTACAGAGCCACGGAGAAGTTTGCAAAATTGATGATTTAAACATAACTCCATACAATACAACCCTAAAAACACCTATTATAACCTTTAATAATGCAAATAAAAATATCCTCTTTGACTGAATGTAGATGCTTTTGTAAAATTTAATCTTTCATAAAAAATTTTATGATTCTTGCCCAATCCTGAATGATGTCTAATCGATTAATTTTGGTAAAATAAATCAATCAGCAAAAAATTAATTAGTTGATTATTTGAACTAATTGTGAAATAACCAATCTATTTCTTCAGTTCTCTCTCTCTTTCACTCCTTGACATCTTCTTCATTTACATCATTCACTTTAATTTTAATTTCTATTCCTTTAACTATTTTACCACTATGACGTAATTCATATGAGTACTGTGATTCATAATGCATTTTTCTTTAAATTTGGTTTTTTTTGCTCTTTGCTTGATTTTTCCTGTGATCTAGTTTTGCTTCTCTCTGCTCATATATGCGAATTTTTTGCTCCACCATTTAAAGTCTAATTTAAATTCTTTCATTTTTACTTTTATTTTATATCTGCTCAACCGCTTTTGATTTGTTTTGTTTTCCTAAATAATATGATGCTTTTCTTGCAGCCACCAATCAGTTTAAATATTTGTTGCCAGTTTCTGGCTGTATTATATTGTACAATGTAAGAAACAATGCGATTTACAGAGTGGTGGTGCAGATAACAATTCTTACTGTTTTTTGGTTGTTACTTTGTTAGGCTAGTCAGACATTGTTTGGTTTTTGAATCTTGCTCTCTAGGAGTCTCTGCTTTGAATGTGCTCTTTCTTGAATCATATTAATTTTTCAACATACTTACTCATTTTTGATTTTACTTTATCACATTTAATGTTATCATAATTTCCGTGAATTGCATGTTTAAAATTATCTTTGTTCACAAGGTTTCAGTCTTCAGGCTGTTTTAATGATTCATGCTTGAAATTATAGACGACATTACACTCGCCACTTTTCAGCCAGTTTAGGCACTCAATTTATTAGCCTATCTTAGTGTCATTTGTTTATTCACATTTTTGTTAATATTGATCCAAACCTATGATCAGTGGAGTGATTTTTCATTAATTAAATCAAAATTCATTTTTTATGATCTCTAAAATTACATTTTTAGTTTGATACATAATAAACCAAGTGGAGCAAGTTGGACCAATTGCTCGGAATTGCAGTTGATGTAGGGTATTTCAACTTTTGCTATTTTGGCCCAATTGATCGCCTGTTAGAGGGGCTTCTTCAGCCAGTTGGATTTGGAATTGGTGCTGGACAACCACTGGAGATCACGTTGTTTCAAGGTTGCTGCGACGTTTGCAAACCATTTTATAGTAATATGAACTCTTCTATATACTTTTGTTCATTCTTTTTCCTTCTTTCTGGGAATCAAAGTTTAAAAATGTTAGCCTAAACTGATAGGCATATGGTGGGAGGGGGATGGTTTCCTAGTTTGTTTGGTGTTTTTGGTTATGATGCCTCTCCTTTCCCTTCTAGATATGTTTCTTCCTACACTTGGCCATGCAGGATTCTGTACCTTTGTTTTAGCCTTTTTCTTGTTTATTTTTCTTATGTGTTGTATGACTTTTTTGTACAGTCACAAACGATTAGTGTGCATCCCTAGTTTCTGGTATTTATTTTGGTTTGGAATCGAGTGATAATATTGATGAGAGTTATCAATTTATTTATATTCTACTTATTTTTTTCTACATATTCTACATCGCAAATGTAGAATATCAAATTCTAAGTGTAGAATACCATCCACGTTTGGCAAAAAAGGCAATGCAGAATTGAGTTCTACATCTATACGCTTATTCTATGAATAGAATACTTATATATTAGACATATTCTACATCTACATTGCAAATTTAGAATATCAAATTCTGCGTAGAATATCATTCCTACTGTTGATGTGGGGGGGGGGGCATTGTCCAAGGCATGTCAGTTTGTACGTCAGCGATGGCCACCAATAAATTACATTCCTCATTCAACATGTATAAGCCTTAAAAACATCATAAAAATAAACTCGTGGAAAAAAAACAACAAAAAAAAAAGAATAAATAAAATACTTTGCCGGTGGGATTCGGACCACTGACCCTCATGACAGGTTTGAGGATTACAGGAGGGTGTCACGCCAAAAACAAGATCTCATCGTTTAAATTATTATATACACAAAAAAATATGGAAAATCAACCAACCACAAAGTGGTAAAGCGTCCCAGTGAGATTAAGACGCTTTTCAATCACAAGGGGCCACTGCTTTTTGCCTTCGAAAAAAATTGCCTTCTTATTTGGAATAAACTAAAGTCTAACCAGAAATCATCGTTTTTTACTGGTCGTGGTTCAGTTACTAAATAGTCAGAGACATACAGTATAATGTTTCGACGAGGCAGCAGAAAAACGAACTACAAATAAAATTAAAAATGCTGGATAATCGATGAAGAAAGATGATATGAACGAATTTCAATACCTACCCAATGACAGTAAATAATTAATTAATTCTTACAACGTACGTCGTGGAGGCGAACAGCTGATGAATACTGTTGTTTGGGCTGAGTTGTTTACACCTTGCACGCATGGCTCGAGTACTGGAGCATATTTTCGGTTTTGCACTCCAGTCGTTAATTCAAGTTTATTGTTGAATCAACGTTCAAGAATTCAAATCTCCGCTCTTTCTCTTTTAATTTCGACTCGCTTTAAAACAAATCACTTGAAGAACTAATTATTCACTTTTACTTCGACTTCGGAATTGTTTTAATCTCAGCTGAGTGAAAAATTTAAGATCAACATCAAGTTTCCAGCATTTTTACGAAGATAATCCGAGATTTCTTGGAAAATTATGCAGAAGATCCGTTTCACGGTTTAAGTAAACATTTATTCACATTAATTAGGTAAAAAACAAAAATTTCGATTTTACGGTAACCACGTCTCTGATAAATTCGCAAGTCGATTCATAAATTTTTGGTCACATCTTCCAGCATCAAAAGCTCTTCCTCGTTGTTTTGTACCCAACATCGAATTGCTGAAAACTCGGAGCTTTTATCTACGGGGCTCCACTTCATCGAACTTTCAAATTTATACGATCCTACGAATTTGTGCGGGCAGCTGCAACCCCACTCCTGCGGCAGAGTACAGAATTAAAATTGTCACAAAAACGTTCGTATCCAATTTCAAGCACTCATGAAAAGCATATTATGACATTCTAATTAAAATGGTAGGTATTTGCAGTTTCAAATGAGTCCATAGTCTGTCCCAAATAAGAAAATAATATATTTTTGAAGGCGCAAACTGGCGACCTTTCATAAACGTTACTTAAGTTAAATTAAATATTGGTAGGCAAAATGAATATTGTATGGAAACAGGCGTACTTCGTTTCGCATCTAGGGTGTGTTCCAACTTTTTCCTGTCCCCTCTATTACCCACAATGCCCAAAAACTTGGTACTGCCGGTTAGAAATTACCTTCTTATTTGGAAACGACTATAGACAAAATAAAAAAATTCAAACAAACAGACGTATTCCGTTTCGCAGGCAGTGTGAATCCATACCATTTCCTCCACGATATTCACACACTCGGTGTCTTGCTGATAATGTTTGCTTGGGTTTGTTTCTCTTTTGGAACAGAGTATAATGTTGAATGCGCTGGTAATCTGAAATTTTACTTTTTTCCTCGATATATATAAATAAATAATAGAACTAATGTACCTCTGGTGAAATCATGGAAATGTAATACGTTCCATCTGGTTTCTCATAAACAGAGTACACATGATTCGGTTTTTTCGAGAAATTACAGGGCATCGAATTGAGCACGGAATTTATTTTGGCCTCGATAAGTATGTGAAGCGCTTGGTTTCTAAGAGAGGACATTTGCTCCTCAATCACTTTCAGCTGGTCACAAGCTCCATGATATACGAAATTGTTAGCCTATAAAACGAAATTGGAAAACTGAGCGACCGAAACAGCATCCCGCACAAAGACGTATGTAACAACACAACATAAAGGTACATTTTCAATTTCTGTCGCCAACTTGATAAGGTAGCCAGGTTCCACTTTTTCGGCCAAAATCGGATTTGTGATTAAATTTGAACGATCAAGTTTATTTCGTTTAATGAATAAGCTCAGCGAGTTATCTGTACAGAAATGAAGATGCAATTAAAGGCTAACTTGAGCGAAATATTCGACAAATTGAAATTTTCTTACTTGATGAGCGATCTGCTATTCCTCCCTGATTTACCTTCTGAATGTAACGTTTCATTGTGAGAACTGATTCAAATTCAAGATGTAAATCGAATTTTGACGACAAAAAATATGGCTGTTAAATTAAGCAAATATTAGCGCTAAACTCGCGCAATTGAAAAATTTTAAAGAAAATGTCATTTTCGCCCATACTTTGGTTCTAATCAATAATCAAGTGAACTCTTTATTTGATTCATTTTCTGTACTAGGCAGCGCATCCCATTCTCTCTGTGGAGTTTTTCAACTTGATATAGACGTATAATGTAGTGTACAATAATCTTTGACTATATAGCTTAATATTGGAGGAAACAATAAAACAATAAAACAGTAATTAATCACGAAAGAATATATTTCGTACGTTCACCATGAGATACAGAACAGAAGTGAACTCATTTTAACGTGAGTTCTTCAGTGCGGAATTTTATAGCAATTAGCAAAGCAAACTGTGACTACTGACTATACACTTTGACTATATAGCTTAATGGACTGCTGGAACCTTTGACTATACAGGAAGGCGTTCAGAAATTCACTCCGAGTGACAACAACATCGAAAATCGAAAAACTACCCGTTCGGAAATACACCTCTGACTCCGCCCATAAAAACGGTTGACCGTGGTTGTCACACTTACCGCGGTCAAAAATTCACCTCAGTTGACGGTGGGCGTGGACAACCATCACTCTGGTCCGGAGATGGTTCACATTGTCACCCCAGTTGATGAAATTGGTTGTCGATTTTAAATTTTGGAAATATCGATTTCTTATCACATGGGAGATTTTGTTTATTTACACATATGTGAGAATATGCTCCTCATGACCTCGCTCATAGTCGATATATTTAGTCGTAACGTGGTCGCTGCTTGTGACGTCATCGGCTATAGCTGATTGTATATTCGTATTTCAACTGTCAGTTAGTCGATCTCCAAATGTTGTTACGTGAACATAAAATAAAATGAGATCTTAAAAACTGAATCTTTTACTTATTGTGTTGACTTCAAAATTAGTGTTTCTTCAATGGTGTTCGTTTAATATCATCGCTGGTTGTTGTTCTTATTCAATTAATGTGAAATCTTTCATATTAGTGATCGTCACTTTCTCACAGGTTATGGGCCCAGTCATCGTACTTGAAGAGGCTGCCATTGTGATGTCTGAGCAAAATTGTGCTGCAGAAACTTGCCAAGTAACCGTCATTCAATTTTAAATTCTCTTTGTTTGATCCTGATGTAAACGGTATTCTCAAGCGGTATGTCTAGTTCGTTCCTGCTCATTTTCGTGTAATTTTTGGCTGTCTGCCTGTGATATTTTTTCGTCGCTGATTTTTGCTGTTTGCTGTGCGACTGTTAACGAAAATGGAACGTGAAATGAAATTGATGCTGGAACCGTTCAACGGAGATAATGGGCGTACTTGGCGATACCAGATGGATCTGCTACTTCGAAAAGAAGGTTTATATAGTGTTGTACATAATTCTGTTCCGTCGGGTAGGAATCGTACTGAAGAATGGGAAAAGCTGAATTCGAAGGCGATGTTTTACATTGCTAATAATGTTGCTGACAATTTTATCGAGGCGATCCAGACTTACGATACGGCAAAAACGATGTTCCAGGCAATTGTGCAGCTTGCTGGAAGGGACAACGATATGACGATGATTGAGCTGAGATCCAAGATGTACTCGATGCGATTCAAGCCTGGTGATAAGCTGAAGGATTACTTGATGGAATTTCGGTCTGTTACTCGACGTTTGGCTGAAATGGGTGAGACAACGTCTGTAAAACAATGTATTTTAACTATGATGAGATCGTTGCCAAGTGATTTCCGTCCGCTGAAAATAATGATGCAGGATGCTGACAATCTATCGTGGGAAGTTGCGATTGGAAAGGTTATTAATTTCCAACGTGAACTGGACCTCGAAAAGATGACGAGAAGCTTGCCTTCCGCTCCTGATGCATCAAATCCAAAACCTTCATCAGAAAGTGTTCCTGGTGAAGAGAATGCTTTTTTTGGTTCGAATTATAATTCACGCGGACGATATCACAATAAATTTAGGGGTAGATCGAATTACCGTAATTTTAGAAATCATGGTGGTTTTAGGAATAGTAATGTTAATGATCAGCGTAATCTTAGTCAGTCAAAGAATAATAAAGACAACAATTCTAGTAATAATAATTATTCAGGTTTGTCTAGTAATCAGAATTTGAATCAAAATTATAATAATAATATTCGATGTCATTTCTGTAATAAGCAGGGACACATAGCTAGAAATTGTTATACTAAAAATAATAATCGAACTACAAACAGAGGGAATAATAACAGGAATAATGGTAATAGTAATGGAAATAGTAATTCACAGTCATATAATGTTTTTAATAATAATAATAATGAATGTTCTGAGATCGATTTGACTTTCTTGGTACCTGATCAGGGTCTTATTTCGAAAGTTTCTGCACCACCACAGATTGTTTTTGTGTTAGATTCAGGATGTACTTCACATATTGTGAATGATATTTCATTATTTGCTGAATATATTATGTTGACAAAACCTCAGTCGATAATGGTTGCCAAAAAGGGCGTTGAACTTGTTGTTTCAGCTGTTGGTACTGTGAAATTAAAAACTGAAAATGGAATTAATATCACATTAAAGAATGTTAGATTTGCTAAAGACCTTCCGACCAATCTTCTCTCAGTCAAATGTATGGCTAGAGCTGGATGTAGGTCTGTATTTGAGGAAGAGTTTGTTAATGTAATAAGTAACAAAACTAATAACGTAATTATAACCGGGAAAAGTAATTTAACAAATTTATATACAATAACTTTTTATAATAACGTAATGGAATCATGTAATTTGACACAAAATAAAAATAAAAATCCGTTAGAGTTATGGCATAAGCGACTTGCACATTTGAATAATAATGATGTCAAGCTGTTGTCTAATAAAGGTCGTATTCCTAATATGTCTGATAATCAAGAAATATTTTGTGAACCCTGTATTATGGGGAAACAACATAAAAAACCTTTCGACAGACATGAACAAAAAACAAAAAGTCCGTTGGAATTAGTCCATACTGATGTCTGTGGTATAATAAATCCAGTGTCGTATAATGACAAGAAATATTTTTTAACGTTCGTTGATGATTATTCGAATTTTTGTTTTGTATATCTGCTGAACAACAAAACTGAGGTATTGTCAAAATTTGTTGAATATCACGAATTGGTTTCTAATAAATTTAATACAAATGTAAAGAGATTACGGTGCGATCGTGGTACCGAATATATAAATTCACAGTTTAAAGCATATTGTGTTGAGAAAGGAATTTCCATAGAACCCACTGTTGGTGGATGTCCTCAACAAAACGGTAAAGCTGAACGAATGAATCGTACTCTTGGAGAGAGGGCCAGAACTCTCATATATGAAAGCAGCCTGGATAAAATTTACTGGAGTGAGGCTTTATTGTGTGCTGCTTACATTTTAAATCGGTGTCCAACCAATAAAAGTTACATTCCTTATGAAAGATGGCACCGTGAGAAGTATGATTATAAAAAGTTGAGGGTTTTTGGCTGCGATGCTTATATGTTGGATTTCGCTCACAGTTCGGATAAATTTGAGAAAAAGAGTAATAAATTGAAGTTTGTGGGATATTCGCCAGCAGGTTACAAGTTACTGGATGTGACTAAACGTAAAATCCATCTCTCCAGAGATGTTTAGTTCAATGAAGAGTCTATAGGTAAATCAAAATATAATGACTCTGACCCTATAATAAAGGAAGTTGACGAAACGAATGTTGATAGTATTGAAGTGGATGGAGAAATTAATAATATACTAGATTTTGGTGATGTTATAGATTCTTGCTTTTTCATAGCTAATGCTGTTGAAAGTGATTGCCCGTTGACGTTTGAGGAGGCGTTGAGGTCCTCTGAGTCTGATCGCTGGAAGAAAGCGATTCAAGATGAAGTTGATGCTTTGACTTCCAATGAAACTTGGAATGTGGTCAAACGTCCAACGGATGATCCAACAATCACGTGTAGATGGCTGTTTACTAAAAAGACTGATTCTGCTGGTAATGTTTTGTACAAGGCCAGGTTAGTGGCTCGCGGATTTCAGCAACAAAAAGGTTTTAATTTCACCGAAGTCTATGCTCCAGTTGCCAAACTGTCAACAGTTCGTGCGTTACTTGCCTTGAGTAATAAATTTAAATATTTTATTCATCAAATTGATATTTGTAGTGCCTTTTTAAATGGTAAAATTAAAGACAAAGTTTTCTTAGAAATTCCAGAAGGCATTGAACGTAATTTAGATAAAAATAGAAATGTTTTATTACTAAACCGATCCATATATGGATTAAAACAATCACCTAAGGTGTGGAATACTATGTTCCATGAATTTTTGGTTTCATTAGATTTTAAACCAGGCATAGCTGATGACTGTTTATATATTCATAAACAAGGAAATTCTATAGTTTATTTACTAACTTACGTTGACGATGTTATCATCAGCTCCAATAATAATGATTTAATAATAGACAATAAAAATAAAATTAGCAAAAAATTTAGGTGTAAAGACCTGGGAATGATTAATAAATATTTAGGTTTAAACATAAATTATGATCGTGAGAATGGACTTTTGGAAATAAATCAAAAATCTTTAATTGAGTCTGTTGCCAAACGTTTTGGTGTTTTGGATTGTATCCCCACACATTCTCCGATTGAACCCAAACTACAATTGCATCGTGATTTAAATGGAATAGATCGTAATTTGAATAATCAATATCAGCAATTGTTGGGTTGTCTTATGTATCTTATGTTGGGTTCTCGTCCAGATATCTGCTTTGCGATATCCTAGTTCAGTCAATTTCAAAGCACAGCCACACACGAACATTATAAATATTTAATACGAGTTTTAAAATACTTAATAACTACTTCACAATTAAATTTGACTTATAATAGGGATAATAATAATAAATATATAATAGAAATCTACTCTGACGCTGATTGGGCAAATTGCGTCTCTACTCGCAAATCAATTTCTGGTTATTGTGTAAAAGTATTTGGATCTGTGGTTTCCTGGTCTAGTAGGAAGCAACCCACTGTTGCTCTCTCCAGTACTGAGAGTGAGCTTATTGCCTTGTGCGAAGCAACATCCGAAGGACTGTGGATGCAAAATTTAATTAATGACTTTCGGTTTGACCACTCTAAAAGATCCGTGATTTACGAGGACAATCAGAGCTGCCTGGGACTCATAAAGTCAGGTAGATGGAATTCCAAATGATCGAAACACATAGACACTAAGTATAGATTCATATGTTCACACGTTGACAAATCATTTATTTATATGTATATTCCAACGTCCCAACAATTGGGTGACTTGTTTACTAAAGGTCTGCCAAAGCCTGCATTTGTCAATTTTTGTAATGACCTAAATTTAATATAGTTGTTTGTGATTTATATGTTTACCATTTATATGTGTTCTGACAGTCATATTTTTACCATTTTATATATTTTATATTTTTATACGGACTGTGATAATTATCATACACGATTACACGAATACTTTAATATTTTAATACGTTTATAATTATTAAGCTTCACCACGATATATATTAGTTGTTATTTCTTTGGACTTTGTTTTGTCCAAATCATATATTCACGATATGTTTTTGTTCATATATGATTTGAGGAGGCGTGTGAGAATATGCTCCTCATGACCTCGCTCATAGTCGATATATTTAGTCGTAACGTGGTCGCTGCTTGTGACGTCATCGGCTATAGCTGATTGTATATTCGTATTTCAACTGTCAGTTAGTCGATCTCCAAATGTTGTTACGTGAACATAAAATAAAATGAGATCTTAAAAACTGAATCTTTTACTTATTGTGTTGACTTCAAAATTAGTGTTTCTTCAATGGTGTTCGTTTAATATCATCGCTGGTTGTTGTTCTTATTCAATTAATGTGAAATCTTTCATATTAGTGATCGTCACTTTCTCACAACATATCACGCACAAATTCATATTTTACCATTAAATATTATGAAAATGTTAATTAAAAAATTATTAGAAAATATTTTAATGCTCAGTTATTAGGGTCAGTGAATTTTATTATAAGTTATTAAAAGATGGATGAGCGTTTAAAAATTATAGTGACTGCCATTGTGCGAAGTACAGTGAAATTTTATGAAGACTTCCTTCTTTCATCATCTGAAGCAGGTAAATGCATTATGATTAGTAGGTGATAATATGTGTTTTATTTATATGAATTAATAAGATTTTTTGTATTTATATAGATGATGAATGATTCCTCGAATGAGGAGCATCCCAGGAGATGAAAAAAGAGGAAACAAACTGCTGCCCAAATATCGCGAATACGATCATTTGTTGAGTATACTGTACCAAGAATTACTGACACTGAATTTTAATCTCATTTTTGATTATCGGTACATGCCTTTGAATGGCTTTTAAATAAACTTTCATCAAAATTGGCCAGAAAATGGACAGTTGGTCGCCTAAGTACATGTCCGAGGAAGCAGTTACTAGCAATATTGTGGTTGTTTGCAACTCCAGATAGTTTCAGGTAAAAATTTTTGTAAATCATATATTTTTAAATTTTTAATTGATAATACTAATTGAAGTTACTGTTTTTTTTATGACAGATCTGTTGCATGTCGATTTGATTTATCAAAAGGAACATTACATGCCTGCTTTTTGGGTGTATTACATGCTCTCAACTGTTTGGCGCCAACAATTATTTCCTGGCCAAATTTGGAGAGGAGGCAGATCATATCCCAAAAATTCAAACATATGGGTGGTTTTGAAGACGTTATCGGAGCTATTGATGGACCTATGTAAAAATCAAGGTACCATCAGATAACGCACAAGTTTACATTAATCGGAAATGTTTCTATGGGATTACATTACAAGCAATGTGTGATGATAGTCGTCAGTTCATCGATTGTTTTGCTGGATATCCGAGTTCAGTGTCCGATACTAGAATATTTAGAAAATCAGAAATTTATAAGGCAATTGTTGATAATCCTTCAAATTATTTTTCGACACATGAATATATTCTAGGTGATAAAGCTTACGAGCCAAAACTTTTTTGCGTACCACCATATCGAGAGGGACGTAATTTTACTCAATGGCAGCAAAACTTCAATCATCAACATGCTAAGACGCGACAAGTAATTGAACGTACATTCGCTTTATTCTTTGGTAGATTTCGTCGTTTTAAGGATCTCGATATGTCTCCCACAGACCTCATACCAGCTTCTATTATAGCTGCGTGTGTTCTACATAATATTTGTTTAACGAATTCTTCTGATACATTACGTCCTCGGTTTGAGGCAGAAGGTGCAGTGTATTTGCAGCAACGTACGATTGTAGCACCAGAACAAGAACAATTATTAACTCAAGGTAGTGCAACAAATGAAGAGGGTAGAGCATTTTGAGATCAGTTAGCTTTAGAAATGGGATTACTCAATAATATTGGACAGTGAGATAATCTTTGACAATGTGACTGTGATGTGATATTTCCTTGTTTCAAATATATGTATTTTATTTTTCGTAATAATATTGGCGTCAATAGTCAGATGATGTAATTTTATAATGAAGATGCCGTAAATGATGTCAATATTTATCCGTGTATTTACAAGATTATTGTATAATCAAAATGTGTAATAAATGTCATTTTTATTTTAAAATTGTTGTCAACTAAAGTTGTATGAATATTATGGGTATATAGGTTATCGAATATCGGTTTGATTCATAGAATATTTATTAATTTTCATATTATATTGTCACTTTCTACTGAAATTCTATTGAACGAATATTCTAGCACTATGAAAAGTTAACGTATTCTACTCGGTGGATTCGGTGAGGTACACATAGGATGACCAACTTCATCATGTTTTCAGGTGTGACGACTAACGCAAACATGTGCTTATATCCCTTTGTATCAGTTGTTTTCTCAATTTTTGTTTGTTTTCCTTCTTCACCAAAAAAAGTAAAAAATTTTATTTTGCCTTTCGTCGTTATTTTCTTTATCAAATTCTACATATTTCTGCTATCTATTTTTCTACCTAAATTATTTTATCTTCCAAATTTTTACAATTCGAATTCTCGTAAGTATAGTTTAATACTGCTGCCTGTCCAAAACAAATAACATGTTTGAAAAAAAAATTTATTTAACGACAGACTTTAACAAAAGAACAACAAATATCACAAAAAAATGAAAATTTACATATTATAAAAATAAAATCGAAAAAAAAAAACACTTGAAATACATAAAATGAAAAGGGATATACAAGACAAAAAAAGAAAATGAATAATATATACATGATACTTATAAATAAATACGAACAGTCTCGCGACTGATCATCCTACATATAGGGCACAGTACTTCCCTATCATGTAGTTCTACAAGCTGACAGTAACACTCTCCACAAATGCAAAAATGTCCACACGGGATGAATGAAAGTTGCCTCTCATTTTCTTTACAAATCTCACAAATTCGATCCGGTTGTTGCTGCTGTTGCTGTTGCCAATGTACTTGGCCACCATTGTCATGTTCTAATTCACGTTGCCTACTTTCTTCTTGTTGTCTTACTTCTGGTTCACAAACTTCTGGTTGTCTAGCTGATTCTTCTAGTCTACGACTAATAGTACTGCTACTGCTGCTATGGCCTCTTGTTGGACACTCAACTGAAATGTGTCCCCTCTGGTGACAGGTATAACATACCTTTTCATCAGTGGGACAATTCCGATATTAGTGTCCATGGAAGCCGCAGTTGGTACACAAATTTCTTCTGTAATAAATAATATAATTAAAAATTGTGACAAATAATATTAATGAAGTAAGAAAATAATTAACAAATTTTTACCTGTCACTCGTGTACTGTTGACAATCACGAGCAATGTGGCCAAATTGTTTACATCAGTAGTAACAACAACCTGGGTAGGGACATTGAGTAGTTCGATGTCCCTTGAACCCACAATTTACATAAAATGCGCCAATTCAGGCCACATGTAGGGATTTGCAGCATTGGGAACTGGATTTGGTGGTCTGCACATATAAATCGAAAGAAAAAAATTATCAAAAATAATGACATAAACAAAATATGATGAATAATAATCAAATTGTTACCTTTCATCTAACAGTCTATCATCAGGTATTTCTTCAGGTTCTCAAACTTGTGGTTGTCGAACTTGTGGTTGTCCATTTTTGTTACGTGGGAGAGGCAGTCTGTGAAACAATAAACAAACAAACAGATAGTTACAATTTGACGATTTATTCATTGGAACCAAGCACAAATGGAATACGACACAATCGATGGGAATCTTCAGGATTTTCATCCTTGTAATATTATACTAATGCCATTTAATGTAATATAATCACTGTCAACAAATTATCAATTTCATCGCATCCCGTCACTAAATTCGATGGGCTGTGTTATGGCAAAGAGGACACAACATTTTACTCAAAATTATATAAAATTCTTACCTTTCATTCAAATCTCCACTTTGGTATAATCTAGCGTTGTGTTTATGATCATGATCACCTCGTGGTTCATCACTCTCCAGTTGTCTAACATCACTCTCCAGTTGTCTAACATCAATCTCCGGTTGTCTCACATCATTTTCTAGTTGTCGTTCTGCTACTGGTGCTTGTTCAGGTGGGATAGCGTTAGGTTGCCGTGGATTGCGTTCCATTAATTCCGCCATGTAACGCCTCCACAAAGCATGCGGAACACCACGATGAGGAGGATTATTCATTTTAAAATGAGCTATAACAATAACGAAACAAATAACATCTTCACGTACAAATTTAAATGTTAATAAAAAAAATCTGTTCACAAACCTCGTATTTTTCATAAATTTCTGAAATTTAGATTCCTCGATACAAGTACCAACACGCACAATTGAATTTCAAATAGATGCACATTGTGATGACAAAAACGACACTACCAAATGACGATGTAGATGTATATCACATGAAGAACAAACGATGCTACTAGCTCTGTGATTGGTCGATCAATGCTGGAACTATGTTTCGATAAAAATTGATTATTATTCGAAATCAAATTGCATTTCTTCATTACATTTTTTCGACGAACGCCTCAAATGCTGTCGCGATTGTTTCGAGAGCATTAACAGCTCTTTCTTCATAGACAAGATTTTCATTTCTCGTCAATGATGCTGGTTGAGGTCTAATTTTCAATTTTTTTATTTTTGGGGTATCTTCATATTGCACTTCTTCGTTCAGATATGTCAAAAGGGTTGTTTCTTCAGGAGAGGTTGACTCGCCTTTTTCATATCCACTGACAGTAACAACTTTTTCACATATATTTTTTGGTCCATTCACCGAAGAAGCAATATGAGGAGGACGAACATTATGTGATTTATGAAATATGGCATCAAGTTCTTCAAAAAAATCGCAGTGTACTATTTTTTTCCAGTATCTCCACTGCTCATATTGTCAATTTTAGTAATGTACCATTTTTTCAGGTACTTCAATTTATTTTCACATTGTCTAGCTGTGTATGGGGCCAATTTGGCAGCAATCTGTTGCCAAACCTTTGAATTTTTACAGGTTGTTGATTTGAAGAGATGCTCAGCATCTTTAAACAATGTCAGTAACTCCAAGACATCTGCTCGTTTCCACAGTGACCCAGTCGATGTATGCAGATCATCATTAAATTCAACAGCATGATATACTGTACTCTGTACAGGTGAGTCATCAAGGTTTACGATTTTTCTTCATATCGAGCATCTAGTTCTTCTTATAGTCTAGCCTCGGATGTTCGTTTCTTGAATAATATTTGATCCTCTTTTTCTGAATCAATATTTGAAAGATTTGTTTTCTGTTGAATCATATTACCCGGCGCTTTTTTTGTATCATTTAGCGCAGGTTTTGACATACGTTCTTGCATATTTATCCGTTCTTTGCTACCATTTTTATGTATAGCTTCCATAATATTTTTTGGCATTGAAATAACGGATTTTTTATAGTTCGAGGTACTTGGTACCTCCGGTTGTCGATGTAATTCTACGTCTTGTTGTCTGTTTTGTACTTCAAGATCGGGTTGTCTAGAAGTATGAGGTAATTCGAATGTTGCTGATGAGTCACCACTGGTACCATCGGAGGGAATTGTGACGACTGCATCATTTTTATTTTTCGCTGGTAATAATTCGCTAGTAGTATCATCAGATACTACTTCATCAACTGCAGCAGTACTATTTTTTGACACAGCAGAGACATCGTTGATACTGTTTAATTCTGAATCAGAATCTACTAACATAACGAGCGTGGCTGGAGTAGCTGAGTCAATTTAAACTGAATAATCTCCATTTTTGTTTATAGTGTACTGGCACCACAACAGATTATCCACTAAAAAAAAAAACAAAACCTTTTGAAGAGCTATTCTCTCTTTTTGACCAAGAAATGATGAAGTCTATGCTAATACTTACAATCATCCTTATGTTGAACAAGAATATGATCATCATACATGAATGGCATTCCTGTTCTAGTATCTGACACAATATTATAATTCATTTTTATTTAATTTATCACACAACAATATAATTTAAAATTCTCACAAAAATTAATTTGTCACATCAAACTTATGAATGTCAGAGTTTATTCAAAAATATTTGAATATGATAAAAAATAGTCCAGAGGTCATGGTTGACCGTTATTTGCGTTCAAAAATAAGTGGGTTGTCCACCACAACCAAGGGACAACCATTCATCACCCTAAAGTTGTTTGGAAATGGGTGTGGCCTAATGGACAACCGTTTTAATTTTCAAGTCATGTGATAGGCCACCACGGTTGCGCACCCGTCACCCTGAGTTACATTTCTGAACGCTCTCCAGAATTAATATGGACTGCTATTTGTGATAAGAATGACGTTAGAAGATGCTTTGACTATATAGCTTAATGGACTGCTAGAACTAATAAAATCTTGAAGCCAAAGAATGCAGGCGTTACTTTTCGAAAAAGGTACTTTGTGTGAAAACTGAATTTGTATTCAGTTATATTTTTGTGACTCCTAACAATATAAGCAGTGAGAGAACGATATTCTTTTAAATTTCACTAGTGTTTGTACTTTCACTCATCACCAAAGGTCGTTTTTCATAAAAAGAACGCCTGTTAACAGTGGCTTCAGCGCTGTTCCATTTAACCCTATGTATTTCTTATCAGTTCTAGCAGTCCATTAAGCTATAGTCAAAGAGAAGATGTAAGATGAAGTTAGTCGGGTTGGGTATGATAAGGATTTGTAAAACAGTAAAATATTGCTGAAATTTGAGGTTGAACTGGATTAATTATATTTAAGCATTTTCTATGGTATTAAATTAAATTTTCATAATTTCTATTCTAAACAAAATTACTGCGCAAAGAACATTGAAATCATTATCAATCCAACCCGACTAACTTTTTCCTCCTATGTCTTGGCAATTGATAACAAAATTTTGTACGTATTTTTCAATCAAATAGCAGTCGATGTTAATTCTGTATAGTCAAAGGATTGAACTGACAAAATCTTAGAGCCAAACAATGCAGGCGTTACTTTTTGAAAAAGGTACTTTGTGTGAAAACTGAATTTGTATTGAGTTATATTTTTGTGACTCCTAACAATATAATGTAGTGAGACAAATATAAAAGAACGTGGTTTTCACATTCGTCGCCATTAACCAAATGATGTTGTTTGTTATTTCTTATAACGAACTTGTCCGTGTTGTCTGTGTTTGTGTAAGTTGGTAACGTTTTGATAGGTCTGTTCTACTGACGTCATTGAGTTGATCAATGCTGTCATTGAGATAACGATATTGTATCACATTATCGTTATTGAATTGTGTTGGGATACAATTCCCTCACTACCTCACAAACACATAACATTACATTGACTAACACTGTATGTAACATGTTATTACATTTATTTGTTTTACATGTGGCGACACTGATTGCCAACATAATATTCTTGCCGCCACTGCTTGATGGAGAATGTTCTCCGCTCGTCAGTCGTTGTACTAACGTCGATATTAAATCTTTTTCTAAGATGGAAGTCTGTGCTTATCTTTTCTGTGTAAAGTGATCAGAACTCACTTCAATATGTTAGCAGAGCTGCGGATCAGAAAAATAAGTTCGGTAATTAAAATGTGATAATCGTGTAATTTGTTAAAAATTAAAAGTTCGTGTTTCACGCAAAGTGAAAAGGCTTAGTGCCGTGTGATACCTCCACGCAAAGTGGTAGGAAAAGTGAAAAATTTGTGAAT